>JAJJMB010009426.1:3166215-3208742 GCA_023531105.1 Papaver atlanticum | reverse complement strand
CAAAAAAAAAAAAAAAAAAAAAAAAAAAAAAAAAAAAAAAAAAAAAAAAGGGTTAATTCTTTAATCATTTGATCATGTATTATGAAATTTGACATTTGACATTTTTGTGTCTAATATGATCTCAATTCTATGTATTGATAGTGCTCGATTTTATACTTATTATGGTTTTTATATCTTTGTAGGTGTTTTTGGAGAAATAGCCTTTTGCAGAGAAATTGGCTTGAAAAAAGTGGCATTTGAACCCTTGGGAGAAAGTACCAGAGGCATCCAAGAAATATGTTGGAAACACCCCGGAGAATTGTTATTGGCACCCAAGAAGATTTGATAAAGGCACCCCGAAGTTACTATTTACACACACATTTTACTATGTGCACCCAAAGGGAATGTGCTAAAGGGACTCCAGTTTCAGATAAGGGGAGGCAATGTTCTTCTCAAATTCAAATATGAAAATTGGCGGGAAGAAAATACAGTTCTGCGTAACTTTGCTGGCTTGATTGTTGACGAGATTTTTGTGGATTCTGTGTGAGATATGATTCGGTTTGATCCTGTTTTATCTAAGAGCATCTCCAACAGAGGGTGGATTTTTTATTTTTTAGTGACACATTGGATTTTATACCCCCGTTTGGCATAAATCCATCTCCAATAGTAGGGTCCTATAAACAAGGAGGGACCAATTACTAAATATGAAAGTGTTCAAAAAAGTGTTATCTACACCTCCGGCTCCACCTCCACGTCATATTTTTCATTATATTTTCAAAAAAAATATCTATTGTTGGAGATGGTTTTTTAGATATGAGGTCTTATATTTACTCTATGTGTAGACCCCATAAATTAAAGGACTAAATAAAAAAGCCACATAGGATTTTTTGCACCTTCTGTTGGAGATGCTCTAAAGAGAGATGTTAATAGTTGTCCAATCGGTAAAAAGGGAAAGATATCTTCTCATGTCGAAAAAACATGGAAGGAGTTAGTTGTTATTACGGGATAGTTGGTTGATGGTTTAGGCGCTATTTTCTTGTAGATTTTCTACAGAATTGGTTGGGATTGATCCGGTTCGTACAGGCTAGGTGATGGACATAGATGCGAAGAAAAATAGGAAGATAATCTTTGGTTCTCGATGAAACAGGAAGGAGTTATTCTTGGCCTTTGTTTGGATTCAATTTTGGATATTACGTGCGAGTGGAAGAAGTATATCTTCTGTTTGATTCTGTTCGATCCTTAGGGAATTTGGAGAGTACTACACAATCCAGGAACGCGGAAAGTATAGGAAAAAAAAGGAAAAAAAAAGACGAGACCTTCTCCAAAAGAAAAAGAGATATTTATGGAAAGATTTGATTGAGAAACTTGGGGTCGTTGAGTATAAAAAGGATGGTTGCGAGTCAGAAAAGGAGAATCGGGAGTTGGGGGACCGAACGGAGGGCTCTGGTACGAAGAAAAACAATTGCAGAGAAGTTAGTTGCTGCTGCCGAAGAAGAAAAAGAAGATAACCGTCACCATTTCTTTCATATTAGTAACAGTTCTGCAACAATTATTCCAGTTACGCTTTTCTCTGTAACAGTGGATTCTATAACAATTATATCTGTTACAGATTCACTGTAATATTATTTTTCTTCAATAAAACACCTATTCAGCCATGCGTTATTATTTTGAACGTGTTTTCACCATGAGGAGCTAAACCCCAACATTGGGACAATGGAGGAAGCCATTCTTTACGCACGTGGTAATTCTATTTAATTCATTTATGACTATTTGCACTATTAAAAATTGATTTATGATTTTTCTTGATTATTTGTGATTTCGTTTGATGGTGTATGCTTAGTCTGAGAACTTTTGATGCACCATGCTTGTGATTTACATCTAATACTTTATAAAATCTATCTTGGCAAAGAATAAATGGTCAAAAATTGTTATCTTTGGAGCTATAAATGTCCAGAATAACTAGTTGAACCACGTGAATATGAGAATTGGTGGAATCTTGAGTCTCAGTACCTCTCGATATTGTGACAACTTTGTGTATATATTTTCTTTATTTTATTTTTAAATCTTAAAACCAATCTTTACAAATCCGAGTGAACGACAACTTTCTTACCACTGTAAAAACTACATCAACATTCAAGAAACTAGTAGTGAAAGTCGAAAATTATAGAAAATACCTAGTAAAGAATTAGACTTTGAGGAAAGTACTACTATTCTAGTGTAATGCAAATTTTCATCTTATTTTTATCGACAGTGAAATGCCAGAAAGTTCAAGCATTGGTTCTAAACTCTGAAAAGGAGAGGGTACCTAGTTTACGACCAACTTTTTCATTTATGAACCTCTATGGACGATTCCTTATACAAGCAGTACAAGATCATTGTTACTGATTGTAAATCAAGGCCAACCTAGTATGTTCTTGTTGATGGTGTATTTTTTACGAAGGCGAAAATTGTAAAATTGCCTTTCCTCAGCTGTACAAATATCAGAATTTTATGTGTCTCTGACCCGACATCAAAAGTATGAAATTCGTATCTTATATTCTGCAGGAAACTAAAATAAAATTCTTGTTACAGGCATGTCCGATTTGTCATGTAACCTCTTCAAAACATAAATATATACGACAATATTAGAGCCTCACCCTGTAACACCCCGATTTTAGGGCCCATATCGTGCCCAGATCCCATGCCCGAAAACCCGAAGTGCTACGTCGATACCATAGCCGAAGCCCGGCTACAAAGCCCAATCTTATTAAATAATTTATGTGGGCTTATTTAATTTATGTTCATGTAACCATTTCTGTCGTTGCGGAATACTTAGAAAATTATTTAGGAAAATCTAACCATTGATTTAACCTAATTTTAAAACTAATGGAAAAAAACACATTTTGGTTCTCAAATAAAAATGTTAACACCATTCAAATCTTAAGATTTAATTAATAAGTAACGATTTCAACACCAAATTGTAAAACTGGAAACAGAACAAGGTGGATTCCTAGAATTTTACAGGCTTTATAAAAGTTCCAAAATTTATGATAATTATACAGATAAAAGATATACTGTAAATACTATTAGGTGTAAATTATTCAATATTTTTAAATGAGTTGAGTATCCTATGACCACGGTCAAACACGTAGTTGACCAGCACTACAGAAAATCAAAACTGTGACATTCTGTTATATAAAAATTATATAAAATCAAGCACAACTCAAAATTGGATGAGGCTTGTAATTTTAGAAAGATAAAAAATAGATATTAATTTTCTCAGAAGGCATTAAGGTCTAAAAATTGATGTGTCATAATTTTAAAATAGGATATTTACGACATTTAAAACTGTCGGATATTTTCTGGATTCAACACCGGTACAAAGAGTTATTTTAAAAATACTTACACAATTCATAAAATTATAAAAGTTTCATCAAGTGTTCCTGAGGATGTTTTACGTTTATTGAAAAAATAACCAAACCAAAATCTATTAGGAATTTAAAATGATAAACAGTCAACTCAACATCATACAGTATTTTACAACTTTAAATCTAAGACCAATTACATCTTTGAACTAGAATTTTACGCATAAACAACAAATTTAAGGATCTAAAATTATTCTCTAGGCTCCATGTTGATCAACTCCTTGTCATGCATCAAATCTGGATTTTTTTTCATAATACGACGTGAGTTTTGACACTCAGTGGGCAAAGAATCAACAAACATTGTTCAACTCTTTTAATTAAAACAATCATGATTTTAACCATAACATATCTCACATCATGTCATCCATATTGCAACAACAATATAATCAAAAGTCAATTTTCACTGCTCGCCCCAGGGAGCCAATATCAATAAAAAGAATTAAACAATCAACCGCTTGCCCCAGGGAGCCAATATCAATAAAAAGAATCAAATCAATTAACCGTTCGCCCCAGGGAGCCAATATAAACAAAATAATTAAATTAATTAACCGCTCGCCCCAGGGAGCCCCACGTGGGTTTAGGGAATCAAATCCATTCCCAATGATATCTCGTATCCCGTCAAAATCTTTAAAGATAATCATGCTCACAATAGCAATCACACCAAAATCATGAATCAATAGTTTTAAAAGCATTCTAATCAAAACAATTTTAAGAGTTGGTGTTGCGCCTACCTCAAATCGAAAGATCCAGAAGCTATGAAAATACAAGCTATTAAATTTATAAACGCTACGATTCACCGTCTTCAATACCAAAATAATCATCTCCAATATTATTCCCTATTTTATCTAGTGACAATACTTTTTTGTTTTCTATACGACATAATCGTCTTCCATGGATTCTCCCAAAATATCCTCTAATAATAATCTTTTTTTTTTTCGTTTTCTTATAAATAATAAAGCATCTTGCTTAATAACAAATATATTATTTCCATCCTAACTGAGTAAATTTCTTAATTAATGTTATTTCCATATTTATCCAAATCTACCATTCATACACCTAAGCATAATTTCAAAATTATATATTTCCTTCTTTCTCAAACCTAAAATAAATTCCACATTTATTATCAATATTTAATCATGTCAAGTCAATAAATGTAATTAAGATTTTTAGTTTCACATTTTGAATTAGCTAGAGCACAAATTATTAAGTTACCAAAATAGTTCAAATTTTCTATTTAAAATCCATGTGAAAATTTCATTAATCACTAACCGTGACAACTAAGAAAAGCGAATTTTCTTTATTTACATTTACCAAATAATCAATCAACAACCAATAATATAGAGACATGAAAAACTATTTATTTTCATTTCCACCTCAAGTGACAACTAGCAATAATAATTCTTAGGGAGAATTAAGAAAGTGCCTATGTGGGGAAATGCATTTCATAAAATGCCCACGTTTTTTTCGTAAATTATTTAATGCTCATGAATTGACCTTTTCCATCCCGTTTTTTTTGAAAAAACCGCTAACAACGTTTAGTGCCTAGGTGACATTTATTCTACCATGTAAAAAGACATAAAAAACCCCAATTATCTTACCATGACCGAGTTAAATCGGGATTACTCACTGCACTTCTTCTTTATCTTTCAAGCATTCTAGCAAACACTATATGTGCACTTTCAGTTCACAACATTTTGTGTATACGCAAACACTTTGAGATTTACTCCATTCATTTTTACGAACAACTTCAATGCATCATGCGAATGATAAAATCCATTCATTACAAACACCAGCTGCCACCATTTTTCACGGCTATAATCTATATCATTTATGCTTGCTCCGAACGTCAGCAGCAACAACTCATGTCTGTGTCTGGCTTATCTCAAAACTCAACTTCTTTCTCGAACCCTAACAAGCTAACCATTTCAACAGATTTGTATCAAACTTAAATTTCTTCAAGACCTCATAGAACAACCACCATCTGCTCGGCATCAAATTCATTCCCAAAATCGAGTTCACAAAACCCAACTTTCCTTCTTCATTTCTCTGTAACCTTTCTCACAAATCAACATCCATACCCTCTCTTCCAATTCCTTTTTTTCTCAGCTTCAATCTTCTAATTCCCTTTACAGCTTCACGAGATACCTATCTCCCAGCGTCGTCCTTCTTATCAACAACAGAAACAGTCAATCACCAAAACCCATCTTCTTCAGATCTCAATTTCATTTCAATTCAATTTGGAGCCCTAATTTCTTCCATACAGAAACCCAAATTTCGGTAACTCAATAGCCTCACTTCATATTCAGTTTTTCTCGATATTGATCGAGGGCAAAAGTTCACAGTGCTACATATAAAAATCCCAAACCTAATCGATCAATTCAACTTCAAAGAAACATGTATAAGATAATTTAACAGAAACCCAACCTCACCTAATTGATCAATTTGTTATACAACAATTGTAAAGTCTCTACATTAAAAAAATTGTTTGCAATCAATCTCTTTTCAGAAACCCTAAGTTCTGTTCTTCAATCACAAACCCGATTCTTCTTCATTCTCCCCGGAATTGCTACAATGGGAGATAGTAATTTCATATGTTGAGCAGAAAAGGAAGATCGACAGTGAAGATTTAGAAGGATTTGGAGAACGGAAAATTAGACAGAGAAAGAGGAAGAAGAAACAACGAGTGAAAGAGAAAGGGAAGAGGCGTTTACGTTTCTTAGCAAACTAGAAGGCTAGTAATGTAATTTCAGCATTAAAAATTGACCAAGTCAATAAGAAAATACGAAACACGTTAGACATGACAGAATTATAAACGGCTTGTGCATTAAATAAATTACGAAAAAAACGTAAGCATTTTATTAAATGCATTTCCCCGCATAGGCATTTTTTTAATTTTCCTTAATTCTTATAATTAAATTAACGAATTTAAAACATTACCAAAAATATAATCAATACTTAATTATATTATTTATATTTGTAAAGTGACACCTAGTAATATGTACACACTTTCCAAAAAATAAATTCCGAAGACATTCATAAGCTCATGCAAAACAAATTTTGTATTTTTATTAATATAATTAAATATCAAGCTTCACAAATATCAACATGCTACATGTCAAGCTCCATCAATTAATTACTCCCCCTGTTCCGATTTACTTGACGTTGTAGAGATTTTCATGGAGATTAAGAAATATCAGAGAGAGTAAAATCTTTCCAATTCTACCCATATTAATTCCTTCTTAAAGATTTAAATAACCTAGTTTTTAGTTTCCAAATTCTAGGAAAGTTATCAATCCCGTAGTAATTTACTTGGGATATACTACCAAATTCTCCATCATTTTGGAACATAATAAAAGATTATAGTAGATTTAAAAATTAGAGTACTGATTACAATAAAAATTAATGATATCGTGTGATTCCAAAGCAAGGGCAAATCAGTGAGAATATGGGGAAAATACTAAAACTATCATCTATTTTGGAACACACAAAACCTCCTAAAACATCAAGTAAAATGGAACGGAGAGAGTATATTTTTGCTAAAATCAATCAAATCTAATCAATTAGTAAAAAATAATATTAATGATGACTCCGATCAACCACTAGTTCGCTGAGATAATCTAAGCATATTAAATTACGAATTTACCCTTTTATCAATATACAAAAATACCCTTAATATTTGGATTGAGTATTACACACCCGGCTGAGCTTTCAATATTCTAAATATTTTATTATCTATGTTGTATCACTCAATACTTGCTTCTGTATTAACCCACTATGTTCAGACTTTAAAACACTATTGGTGTTTGTTGCTACACTTCCCAGATGTTTTCAAATTGTACAGAATATACATTCAGAACCGGTATGGTGCTTCTATCATCCCGTACCTCGTTCTTGAATCAATACAGTGTTCCTAGATAGATTGTCTAATAGTATAAAGCAACTCATTAATTAATTCTAGTGCTATATTCACCAATTCCTAGAGACTATTTTATTTTCACCAAAATATATCACTAGTTCACTACTTCAATTTATAGCTTTCCTCAGCAAAATTCTATAAATTAGTGGTGAATATTCGCGTTTCGGACATAGGATGCACCACTGGTTAGCCCCGAGAAATTAGCGTGGACGCACATATAAATAATGGTCTAAAGAGCATATCAAAATATGGTTTAAGGAGGATGATGATGGAAAAAGGAAATAAAATAAATGTCGCCCGACCCAGTTGGCTGGTCCCCTGATAAGCACGTAAGTGCGACCTATTTTCACCCATAACTACATTAGCTATGACTCATTTTTTTTCGCTAACAAACTTGTTTTAAGTCTTTTCAAGGAAATAATCTCTTGTGGAGAATATTGCTCGAAAAGTGGTAATTGAACCTCCGGAGATAATTACTAAAGTCACCCCATAAAAGTGTTAAAGGCACCCCATAAAAGTTTAAAGGCACCTGCAGGAGTTGATAAAGACATCCTGGAAAATTACCATCCGCGCCCAAAAATTAATATTTTTACCCCATGGCAAGTGCTAAAGGGACCGACAAGTGCTAAAGGGACCCCAACCGAGGATAGGGGCACCCTTCATCTTCTTCATTTGAATGCAAAAAATTGGCGGGAAAATATGCAGTCAAAGGGAAAAATTAGGTTTCGCATTTTGGGCGGGATTCAAGGAGACTCAATGGCTGAAATTAAGTAGGTTTGCTCCTTTGGGCCAAACATGCGTGGTATGGTTGTTTGATTGACTTAGAAATGACTGGATTTTAAAGTTGAGGCAGGTGGAGAAATACTCGGGATTCCGTTGGGCTATTTTTGAAAGATTTCATGTGTCTACAGCGTGTTGAATTAATCCTACAACGTGTTTGGAGTATGTATGCATCATTTTAGCGCGTGCGGAGTTAAATCAGGGAAGAAAATATTCTCGAGAATATTTTTCTTCACTGCCGAGTAATGAAAGATTTTTTGGAGTTATGCAGGAGTATTCTCGGTGTTGTGAGGCTATATAAGGTGTGGAGGAGCAGTAGAGTGGGTTATAGAGAGTTTGGGGGATAAAAGAGAGTGTTGAGAATCGAACTACAGAGATCACCATTGCTGGTGCTGAAGAAGATGACGAAGAACAATTACTGATAGGAACTGTCATTTCTGAATCGTGGTCTATTCTTTCAAAAACACCGTTGCTTCAGTAATAGTTGAACAGTTACAGCTACACATCAGTTCTATCGTTCTTTGTAACAGTGGGTTTGCAACGATTATAAGCGTTACAAGTTCCCGGTTTTCACAATTATTTTCTCTTTTTCATCATTTGTAAACGTTTTGAGCAATGAATTAATACTTTGAGAGAGTTTACACCATGATGAGCTAATTTCACGCATGAATGGTTGGTAACTATTTTATTTTCTCTAATTTTTAATTTTTAATTCACTCAATCACTGCTTTTGCAGAGTTTTTAAATGGTTGCATAATTTTCTTAATTACTTATGATTGAATTTTATAGGTTATATTTTGTTTTGTCAATTGGTAATCTATGCTTAGGGAATACAATTAATATTTAAGAATATGCTTGATTATTTGTGAATTAAAAAGTACAGAACTTAAAAGATAATTAGGGTTTTGAAATATTTAACATCATTCATTTATGTATAATAGTGGAATCTTGTGTCTTGGTAATTTTTAAATCTTGAAATCAATTTTGAATTTAGTTTTTCTTTAGTTTGGGTTTTATTAAGTCTAAAATCGAAAATCTTCACAAGTCTCAACGAACTTTTTTCTACAATTATTAAATTTTCATCAACTTTTGGCGTCGCCGGCGCAGACTTGTCTTTAGGTTTAGAGTTTTTAGATTTTTTTTTTTTAGGTTTTTTTTTTTATTTATTTTTATTTGTTCTATTATACGTTTTGGGGTATTTGTCTTTTCACTACGGATTTTGGATTTTGGAGCGAAAGAAAAAAATAAGTTACCAAAGATTTTGGTGATCAATTAAAGATTTGGAGTCAAAGACAAAGCGAAAAGAATGAAGAGAAAAAAAAAGTTTATTTGTTTTATTTTTAAAAATTGTATTAGGAAATCCTTTATTTTTGTAATTTTATTTTTCTTTTGCACTTTTTTTTTGGACATTGGACTTTATTTTATTTTTAAACCCTATAGAAGGGTAGTTAAATATTAAACTGCAAAGGGAAGGACGACAGCTATGATACTGTCTCGGCCCCTCGGGTTCGTACATTGACATAGGAGTCGATGGCCCGAGTCGACTTCAACGGTTCATCCCCCGTCTGGAACGGGAGGTAAGTTTTTTTAAACACCCACGAATCCCCTATCAGTGGGTTTACTGGACGCCTTTGTTTGAATATATGTTGAGGGCTGAATACGATTTTAATTTCTAGTAAAGGGCAAGGCCTGGTCAAATTAAGATCAGGACTCGGATTTCATCATCGTTTCCTTCTTGCCGCCTTCGTGAACCTAGGCCCCAAAATTTTGACTGGAATGAGACCGATATGGTAACAAGCTTATAAGAAAGTCGTTCAAAAGACATATTGGTTACTCTATTAGCCTAACTCGAAGTTCGTGATTATTACTGTAAGTTGAGCGAGCCGCCTTGTAACCCGAGGAAACGTTGGCGGTGAGGCAGGGGTATTCAAGCTCCCTTGAGCTTCTCCTGTTTCTATTTAACTTATTTTAATTCAGATTGTTTCAGAGAGTTTTGTTGTAATTGTAACGAATTGCCTTTCCGAAAAATATAAGCTTGTCTAGAAACAATCTAGTGGAGTCATCATGCTTGTTGTTTGCTAGAAATCAGTAGGTTTGTTCTGGTGGAGTCAGACTTATTTGTGCTTGCTTAGAACTTTCCTTCAAATTAGGATTTTTTTGTTTTTGTTTTTATAGTGTATGCCCGAGACCTCTAGGTCGTTTAATCAGTGAAAAGCCTAGTAGTTCTTCTTGTGGAAGCGGGGAGCTGAAGACTCTTCTTTTGAGAGCCCTATTTTTGGAAATTTCAGCTTTGAGAATCTTTTTCTTCGTGAAGAAAGTGTTAGAGCACTGCTCGTTCGAACTCTCAAGCGTTGCTATCTCAAGCTTGTTTGTCAAATTTAGTTGATCAAAACTATATACTTGATTTATAGTCTACTTATAACTATGTCTCGGATTAGGATAGAAGTGTGTAGCTGAGCTTTAGACTTCACAGCGTTCACCAATTGCAGAAAAAGATCTACTGAATAGCTTGGAGGAACTTCATCAACAAAAGGTATGTGGATACTAAAACTTATCTATCACTCAAAAGGTATGTGGAGACTAAAACTTAGCTTCTAAAGAGACTAAGTCGAATAGCTATATAAACTTTTACATTATACATGTAATGACCCGTCCCTCCACCGATACTATCCCCACTTAGCCACTGCAGTTATCCGGAAGTGTGGGGTTTTCAACGGGTATCGCTGCGGTAATCCAGCAGAAACTTCCCGGATGGTCACCCATCCCTGGATTACTCCCGCCCGAGCACACTTAACTGCAGAGTTTTCTGCCAACTCTGGAGCCAGTTGTGCTGAAAAAGCCTCGGTGTTAGGAAAGGACAAATCATTACTTATATTCCATTCGGCCAATCAATGCCGAATATCGGGGTATTACAATACCACCACCTTAAGTTTGAGCTGTCCTCGGCTCCAGAATACATTCGCAAGCCCAGATATCCGACGTTCCTTGCCCCTCATGAGAAGTACCTGGACCAACCCCGTCCAACGTACCTTCCCACCCTCGGCAGGTGACCCATCGTCAGCTCTGATACCATTTGTAATGAACCGTCCCTCCACCGATACTGTCCCCACTTAGCCACTGCAGTTATCCGGCAGTGTGGGGTTTTCAACGGGCATCGCTGCGGTAATCCAGCAGAAATTTCCCGGATGGTCACCCATCCCTGGATTACTCTCGCCCGAGCACGCTTAACTGCAGAGTTTTCTGCCAACTCTGGAGCCAGTTGTGCTGAAAAGGCCTCGGTGTTAGGAAAGGAAAAATCATTACTTATATTCCATTCGGCCAATCACTGCCGAATATCGGGGTATTACAATACATATTTGATATTTTGAGCTGAGTTTAACTTATATATATATATATATTTCTCGAAATACATGTTGGAAGCTTTTAGCTTTAGCTAAGTTCATCGTATTCTTGACGAGTTTAGTTGGAGATAATTTATTTATTGGAAACTAAATATTAAGTCAAAGATGATCGTGTGAAAATTACATTAAAAAATCTTACATGATTTGTGTGAGACAATCATTTTTTGTCGACTTGAGAAGTTTCGTATTGATCGATTAATCACTTGAAATTTACTTGAAGCTAGTGGTATGTGTAAGATTACCATTGTTGTCTTCCAAGGATGTTTTAATGATTAAATGAGAGTTTTAGAACTACCATGTCTGGATATAATATAGGTTGCATACTCTGTATGTTAACTGTGCAAGTCTAGTTCAGGTCCGGAACTATTGTTCGCGAACCCTGTTTGCGAACTGGTTTACCTGTGAAAAGGTCCGGAGCTTTTTTTCGCGTACCCTGTTTGCGAATGTCTATACAAGGCCATGTCCGGAACTCCTGTTCGCGTACGTTGTTTGCGAACATAGTGGTTAAGTTATAAAATCGGCAAAGTGTGATTTTCATACTCATGAACTCAGGTTCGTTTGCGAACTCAGTTTGCGAACTAAAGTCCCTGGAATGTTAATGAAATAAGGTATGTGAACTATTTTTACAAACCGTGGCATTATGTTCATGAATTGGTTCTTGTATAGTACTTTGTACAATTACAAACCAAACCGATTTTGTTTCAAATGGTTCATATATATGTTTATATGAAATGATGAACATTTGAACAACTCTCTTGAAACACATTTAGATTCATTTGATTATCTATCATGATTGATTGATCATCATATTTGATCTAGAAGTGTTAGATGAATATGGATAAGTTATGAGTGTTAATATGGCTAACTTCGGTTAACTATTATTGAGCCAACAAGAATACAAGTTTGGGTACGGTTCATCCATATCTAAATATAGGTATATTTCATTTATGTGTATCAAGCTAATACCATCTAACGGTGGAGACTGATTGCTTAGTTTCTAAGCAGACTTAGCTTGAATCTTAAATCAAGAGTTCATCTAGCGGTGAATATCAATTGCTCTGTTACTAAGCTATCTTAGCTTTGATTGTAACCCTGATTTGAAAGGCTATATAAAGGAGAACTCTAGCATCCGGGAAACCTAATCCCGACACTTCTGTGTGTCCTAGTTGTAAACTAGAGTCGATTCTCCATTAACCTAGGGTTTTATTATTAGGTTAACGACTTGAAGATTTCATTTGGGATTCGTGAAGCCAGGTCCAACTATTTTCTCTGTAGTTGCGTATTATGATCTTAATTTTTCTATCGTATTGAGTTTTATCATCTCTAAGACTTATTCGAGATTTATCTCCGATAGGTAAGATATAAAAAGTAATCACAATAGTTCTTCGTCTCAGACTCTTATGATTCCGCAATAAATTTTTCTGTTAATCAGTTGGATTATTGTGAGGTGACTGATATTTCTAGGCTGCTCTTCGGGAGTATAAGTCAAGGGTATTAGTTGAGTTTCCTGTTTACCTTGATTTATCTTTAGACGAAAACAAAACCAAGAATAGACATATCTGTGGGAGACAGATTTGTTTATAAGTCTTCGATTTTGGGTTGTAGCAACTCTTAGTTGTGGGTGAGATCAGCTAAGGGAATCACGTGAGAAAATTCCTGTTGGGATTCAAGAGGCGTAAGGAACGCGACTGTACCTTAATCGGTGTGAGACTTAATTAGGGCTCAACTGCATTCCAGTTCGAAGTTAACTTGTAGTAGGCTAGAGTCTGTAGCGGCTTAATACAGTGTGGTGTTCAAATCTGGACTAGGTCCCGGGTTTTTTCGGCATTTGCAGTTTCCTCGTTAACAAAATTTCTGGTGTCTGTGTTATTTCTTTTACGCATTATATTTGTTTATATAATTAAAATATCACAGGTTGTGCTTAGTTCAATCACAGTTGATAAATCCGACCTTGTTTGTTGGATAGAACTTCATTGACACTTGGATAATGGTCTTTGGTATCGTCCAAGTATTTCATATCAATGAGGCTCACGGATTTCTATCTGTTCGATTTGCTAATTATATTGAGAAAGAGATAAAACTCTTTGATATATTTCTTGATTGAGTCTCACTTTTAAGTTGGTGCTCTCGGAATTATATTGGAGTTTAGTCCATACAGATTGCCGAACAAATTATTGGGTGTGGTTGTTATACCCCCGCGTTTTCAGAAAGTACCCCTAGTACTTTGACTGTGCTAGCGATGGAAACTTTGAAAGATTTCATGTACCCAGCTAGGTCCAACCGACCCTCGTGCATTAAATTGCCTGCCACTACGGCTAATTATGAGTTGAAACCTAGTATAATTCAGATGGTCCCTATATTTTTAGGAAAAGACGATGAAAACCTTTATTTTCATGTGAAGGATTTTGAGAAAATTTATGGAACAATTAGAATAAAAGAACTTAGTGACGAAGTCTTGAAACTTAGAATGTTTCCTTTATCCTTAAGAGATAAGGCTAAGTCATGGTTGCATAACCTACCATCTGAGTCTATAGAACATGGGATGAACTTACTGCTGCCTTCCTTCAAAAGTTTTACCCTAAGCATAAGACTGCATCTGTTAGGCAGAAAATTCGTGTCAGTATGCAACAAGAAGGAGAATCTTTATATAGGTTTCTAGAAAGATATAATGATACTTTGTCGCAATGTCCTCACCTTGTGTTCGATAAAATAAAACTATTTCAAATTCTTTATGACAGTTTAGACTATTCGACCAAAGCCATGGTCGAGTCTTTGTGCGCTGGTGAATTCCAGGATAAAACTGCTGATCAAGCATATTCTTTTTTAGAAGAAGTGGCTGAAAAATACCATTAGTAGAAGTCTTGTGGTGAACCCCCTAAAAGAATTTTGGTCAATAGAAGTAGCACCAATATGGTACAGTAGATACAAGCTTTGAGTCAGATGCTAAGTTTGCTGCTTTGTCTAGAAGGTTAGAAGCTCTATAATTGAGTCAGTCTAAACATAAGTCTTTTGTTGAACCCGGTGATAGGATTATAGCCTCCCAAGTCTCTAGTTGGTGAATAGAGCCCAATAACTCATTTTGGAAGGTCAGGTTAGTGAAGAACAAGCCCATGCTCTCTATAACAACTCGAGATTTGAAAACCGTCAGAATTTTGACCCATACTCAGAGACCTACAACCCTGGTTGGAGAAACCATCCTAATTTCTCTTGGTCTAAGGGCCAAAGTCAAAGTCAGTCTAGTAATTCTCAGGCTTCCCCAGGTTTTGGTTATGCTAAGAACTCTTCAGGTCTAGCCCAGTTCCAAAACCCTTCAGAGAATAAAATGACTATCTTAGAGCAATCTATTAGTATGTTAGCAAAGACCCAGGAAATGTTAGCAAAGATCCATGTTGATTTTCAAGAGGAAACTAAGCAGAAATTTCAAAATAATGCAAAGACTCTTGCTAAGTTAGAACTTCAAGTAGGTCAAATAGCTAAGACTCTAAGTGAGAGGGATAACAGAAAGTTCCCTAGTCATACTGATCCTAATCCCGAAGGAGAGAAACCGTTCAATCATGTGAATTCTGTTACAACCCTTAGGAGTGGAAAGAAAGTTGAAAATCAGGTTGTCATGCCTGATCGTGAAAATGCTGTAATTCACCCTTCTGAACCAAAAACTGAAGAGACAGATAGAGTCTCTAAAGAGACCAATGAGGTTCCTGATAAGTCCATCTTTATTCCCAGAGCCCCATTCCCATAACTACTAGTACCAACTACGAAAGAGTCCACTTTTAATTATATATTGGAGGTTTTTAAGAAGGTCACTATCAACCTTCCTTTATTAGATGCAAGTAGGAAGATTCCTTCTTATGCCAAGTTCCTTAAGGATCTGTGTACGCGAAAGCGAAAGCTTAGTGTGCAAAAGAAGGCCTTTTTGGTTAGCCATGTAAGTTCGATTATTCAGAATACCACAACTCCTAAGTATAAAGACCCAGGGTCTCCTACCATTTCTTGCACAATAGGTAACTACCGTGTTGAGAAAGAGTTACTTGACTTACGATCCAGTGTGAACTTACTTCCGTACCATGTGTACCTCAAGCTAAGACTTGGTGAGATGAAACCTATCCAGATGACACGTCAGCTAGCTGATAGGTCCGTTAAAATTCCTCCTGGTGTGATCTAGGATGTTCTTAGTGAGGTCGACAAGTTTATTAATCCAGTGGATTTTTTATCCTAGATACCCAACCTGTCCCTGACCCAGAAAACTAGATACCAGTGATTTTAGGTCGCCTGTTTTTAGCTACATCCAATGCGATAATTAACTGTCGAAACAGTATTATGAATTTGTCTTTTGGTAACATGACTATTGAGCTAAAAAAATTCAATATTAGTAAGCTACCCTCTGAACTAGATGACTCGAGCATAGAAGAGGTAAACATGATAGGAACATTAGTCGAGGAGTCATTACCAAACACTTTTTTAGAAGATCCATTAGAGAAATGCCTTGCCCACTTTGGGATTGATTTTGATGATGATAATGTGATTAATGAGGTGAATGCTTTGTTAGATTCATCCCCTTTAGTGATCATGCTGCTTTGAAGTATCCTCATTCCAAGAAGGATACTAAACCTAGATTGATTAGATTGATCCTTTTGCTACAGGAATTTTCCTTAAACATTAGATACAAAAAAGGGTGCAGAAAAATTAGTAGCATACCACTTATCTAGGCTTGATTTGGATTCCCCTGATGATTCGCCTCATGTTAGTTTTCCTGACGAACAACTGTTCTTTATTACCCAATTATCTTGGTATGCGAATATAATGAATTATCTTGTTACTGGTTGAATGCCCAAACATTGGGGTAAACAACATCATTCTAGGTTTTTAGCTGAGGTTAAGCACTTCTTCTGGGATGATCCTTATTTGTTTAAGTATTGTCCAAACCAGATTATAAGGAGATGTATACCTGAGAGTGACTAGTCCAGTATTATTTTCATTTGTCATAATCATGCTTGTGAGGGTCACTTTAGTGCTAATAATACTGTTGCTAAGATATTGCAGTGTGGATTTTACTGTCCTTCGTTGTTTAAAGACTCCCACAGTTATTGTGTTTCTTGTGAACATTGCCAGAAATTAGGAACCATTTCCCATAGGAACATGATGCCCTTGAACCCTATTTTAGTTGTTGAGGTCTTTGATATGTGGGGTATTGACTTTATGGGTCCGTTCCCGAATTCTTTTGGTAATCTATAGATCCAAGTTGTTGTAGACTATGTCTCTAAGTGGACTGAGGCGGTTCTGTGTAAAACCAATGACCACAAGGTTGTGATCGAGTTTTGAAAGATAACATACTTACATGTTTTGGTACACTACGAGCTATAATTAGTGATGGGGGGTCGCACTTTTGTAATGGACCTTTTAGGATTTTGATAAAGAAATATGGTATTACACATAAAGTAGCTACCCCGTATCATCCACAGACTAGTGGTCAGATAGAGGTTTCCAATAGGGAGATACAACGTATATTAGAGAAAATAGTTAATCCTAATCGGAAAGATTGGTCATTGAGGCTTACTGATGCCTTATGGGCTTATCGTACTGTGTTTAATACCTCCATTGGAATGTCACCTTACCGACTTGTGTGTGGCAAAGCATGTCACTTACCTGTTGAGTTAGAACACATAGCATATTGGGCTGTTAAGCAACTAAACTTTTTACTTGGCAAGGCAGGAGCCCACAGGAAACTCCAGCTCAATGAGTTGGAAGAGATTCGTAGAGATTCTTACGATAGTGCTAGAGAGTATAAGAACAAAATGAAACTTGTGCATGAAATAAATATTTTAAGAAACAACTGTGACGGACCGATTTTTTTTTTTTGCTTCCGATCGGCCGTGGAGTTCGGTCAATCGGCAAGTTCCAAATTCTCTGAACCGCTATTTGGGGTGAAAACAGTTTGTAAACAAGAGTAGAGTTATGGTTTAATAAACAATATATGAAAGTTTGATTCACAATATCAAAACAGTTAGCCAAAAAGTGTGGAATACAAATTATCGACATAAAACTATTTAAACATGACCCACACTTATTAATTATAATACTCTTTTTACAAACTTTTTACAACCCGTGCATCCCAAATGACAGCTCAGAGAATTTGGAACTTTCCGATTGACCTCAAAAAGTTCTTCTGTATGATACCCTCTTGCATCTTTTCCCCTGGAAGTTACGCTCTCGGTGGATGGGTCCTTTTATAGTTTGCATTGTTTTTCCTCATGGAGCTGTTGAGATCGAGACACCAGATGGTAGTAGTTCTTCGAAGGTTAATGGTCAGAGATTGAAACCCTTTTTAGAACCTTTTCCTACTGGTGATGTTGAGGAGATCCCTCTGGAGGAACCTGTTTACCTTGATTGACCATCGAGGCAGTTGTATGTTGTATATTCGTTTTTGATTTTATCTCTCTTCACCAGGTACTATCTTTCCGACTTCTCTCTTTACTGATTCCTCATGTTACTTTACTTTTGGTATTGCTTTTTCATCAGAAACATCGAGGACAATGTTAGATTCAAGCGTGGGGGAGTGGTTAACTATTTAAAAAAAAAAAGGTAATTTCTTGCATATTATGATCAGCTGTTGAGCGGGTCTATTGTAGGGTATTTTCTTGCATGTTATGATCAGCTATTGAGCGGGTCTAAAAAATAATAATAAATAAATTAGGTATTCACTTTCGTTAGGAATTTTCTTACATGTTATGATCAGCTGTTGAGCGGATCTTAAAATAAATAAATAATCTATGATCAGTCGTTGAGCAGGTCTTGAGGTTTTGCATATGATCAGCTGTTGAGTGGGTCTCTCTCGATGTTACTTCATATCAAGCTGTTGAGTGGATATTTATCCAGCTGTAGAGAGGATATTGATAAGCACTTAAGTGTGACGCATTTTCACCCATAACTACATTATCTAGGACTCATTTTATTTATAATAAAGTTGTTTTAAGTATTTTCTAGGGAATAAGCTCTTGCGGCAAAATTGGCTCGAAAAGTGGCGATTTGCACCCCATAAGACAAGTGCTAAAGGTACACCCGTGCAGGATTAGGGGGAGGACATCTTCTTCTCAAATTCAAAAAATAAATTTTGGCGGGAAAACCATTTCTTCTCTGACAGAATTTCGATCGGATGTTTGGATGTGATTTAGTGAGATTCAATCCCTGAAACTTAGTGGGTAGATGTGATATGACTATAGAAAGCTGGTATGGGTGTTCGTTTGGATCAGAATTGGCTGAATCGTGTCATGGAGCAAAACAGCGCAGCACGTGCATGAGAGAAATATTTCACGGGATTGCATGAGTTTTGGAGAATTTGAACGTGTTCTGAATGTGTATGATGACTAGAGCAACAGTTTGGAGCGTAAATAAGTTATATTTGGAGATTAATCCAGCTGCAAACGCGTGGAGAAGCTAAAACAGGAAATTATTGCCGTGAGAATAAAAATAATAAAGAGAAGATTTTTTGAAGTTATGGAGGAGATTCGATGCATCTTTCGGGTATAAATAGATTACCCAGGTCATATGGAAGAGGGGTTGAGAGTTTGGGGAGATGAGGAGAGCTCAGGAGCGAGAAATCACGAGTTGCAGAAACTCGGATTCTGTTGCTGCTGTTGCTGATGAACATCAAGAACACGAAGAACAAAGACCCGTCAAAGAAAGTCGTTGGAAACTGTCGCATTTACTCGACAGTTTTCAACACCTTTCAAGCGACTTCGGAATAGTGACTGCAGCACTTCTCTTGTATCGTTCATTGTAACAGTGATTCTGCGACGTTTTTCATGCGTCACAAAATCCTGTTTTTCACCATTTTCTCTTTATTTCATCTTTGTAAACCATTTTATAGCCTAAATAAATATTTTGAGAGCATGTTTACTATGATGAGCTAAACTCCAACACTGGGACGACGGAGGAGGCCGAACTTCATACATGGGTAAATTTATTTTATTCTTTTTATGACTTTTGCACTAATATTAATTGAAATATGATTTTGATTAATTAGTTATTATTTTATTAGATGGGTCATGCTTGCTTAGGTGTTTGATGTCCCATGCTTACGATTTATAACTAATGTTTTGAGGATCTACCTTGGCAAAAATAGAGTCCTTGTTTACATTTCTTGAGCTAAAATTGTCAGAGAATAAATAAGTGAACCTTATGTTATGTAGATTGGCCAAATCCTTAGTCCCAGTACCTCTCACCCACTGTTTATAGTTTTTGTATATAATTATATATTTTTATTAAATTTAAAAACTCGAATCTTCACAAGTCTTAGAGTTCGAATCATTTTTACTACAACTTCAAAATCACATCAGATATCTCTTATCTATTCGTTGTGGAGCTGATATATTTTTTGTTTTGTTCGAGGACAAGCAAAATGTAAGTGTGGGGGAATTTGATAAGCATGTAAGTTCGACGCATTTTCACCACATTATCTAGGACTCATTTTTTTTGCTAATAAACTTGTTTTAAGTCTTGTGGAGAATGTTGTTCGAAAAGTGGTATTTGAACCTCCGGAGAAAATTACTAAAGGAACCCCATAAAAGTGTTAAAGGCACACGCAGGATTTGATAAAGACACACTGGGAAATTACCATTCACACCCAAAATTACTATTTGCACCCCAGGAAAAGTGCTAAAGGGACCCTAGCTGAGGATAAGGGGCACCCTTTATCTTCTTCATTTGAATGCGGAAATTGGGAGGATATTTTTGGACGGGATTCAAGGAAACTCAATGGCTGAAATTAAACAGGTTTGCTCTTTTGGGCCAAACAGGCATGGTATGGTTGTTTGATTGAGTTAGAATTGACTGGATTTTCGAGTTGAGGCAAAACAAAGGTGGAGAAATACTCGGGATTCTGTTGGGCTGTTTTGGAAAGATATCATGTGTCTACAGCGTGTTGAATCAATCCTACAACGTGTACGATCATGTTTGGAGTGTGTCTGCATCATTTTAGCGCGTGAGGAGTTAAATCGGGGATGAAAATATTCCCGAGAATATTTTTCTTCACTGCAGAGTAATGAAAGATTTTTTAGAAATTTGGAGGAGTATTCTCGATGTTGTGAGGCTATATAAGGTGTCGAGGAGTAGTAGAGTGGGTTACAGAGAGTTTTGGGGATAAAAGAGAGTGTTGAGAATCGAGCTGCAGAGATTCACCATTGCTGGTGCTAAAGAAGAAGACGAAGAACAAATACTGACAGGAACCGTCATTTCTAAACCGTGGTTTATTCTTTCAAAACACTGTTGCTTTAGCGACAGCTTAACAATTACATCTACACATCAATTCTATCGTTCTTTGTAACAGTGGGTTTGCGACGATTATAAGCGTTGCAAATTCCCGGTTTTCACCATTATTTTCTCCTTTTCATCATTTGTAAACGTTTTGAGTAATGAATCAATATTTTGAGAGAGTTTACACCATAAGCACCTAATTTTCACGCAACCAAGGCAATGGAGGAAGCTATTACGCATGAATGGTTGGTAACTATTTTATTTTCTCTAATTTATAATTTATAATTCACTCAATCACTGCTTTTGCAGAGTTTTTAAATGTTTGCATAATTTTCTTAATTACTTGTGATTCAATTTGATAGGTTATACTTTGTTTAGTCAACTGATAATTTATGCTTAGGGAATACAATTAATATTTGAGAATATGCTTGATTATTTGTGAATTAAGAAATAAAGAACTTAAAAGATAATTGGGATTTTGAATTATTTAGCATCGTTCATTCATGTGTAATAATGGAATCTAGTGTCTTGGTTATTTTTAAATTCTGATATCAATTTTGAAATTAGTTTTTCTTTATTTCGAGTTTTATTAAGTCTAAAATCGAAAATCTTCACAAGTCTCAACGAACCTTTTTCTACAACTATTAAAATTTCATCATCCCCACCTTTTTGGTTATTTTTATTATCTTATTATGAAAGAGCGCCGCTGAGGCATTAATTAAGAAAAAATAAATATTTACACAGAGCTGTTTGGAAGGGTTGGGAGCCTAGCAACAAGTTGCGCCCCAACACCTTATTATTATTATTATTATTTCCTTTATCTATGACTTCCTCTTTGTTCCAAACTCTTTTTTTGATCTTTCTACCATATCTTATCAAATATTTATCCAAAGACCATATGATATACAAAACAAATGGTCTCGCTACCTTCTGGTATTTATGTTAGAGCAATGCTCAATTGAAACCACAAGTTTTGCTATCTCAAGCTTGTTGTCAATGTTAGATGATCAAAACTATATCTTGATTTCTAGTATACTAAGTCAAGTCCCGGACTAGGTTAGAATTTGGTAGTTGAGTATCAGACATCACCCTTGAAGAATGAAGATCAAAGAAGACATTTGGAGAACTTTTGTATCATGTATGTGAAGACTGAACCATTCTATTTTACTCACTATATTACCATTCTATCTGTTGGGACGATGTCGTATGACTTCAAGTAGATTTACAAAGAAGAAGTTTCGAGTCAAGCTTGTCTTGTTAAAAATATCGAAATATGACTTTAGCAAAGATGTTCAACAATCCTTATACAATATTAGCTCTAAGCAATTTATTGTTTGAATTAATTTGTGGATCAATTGAAAATTGCCCATTAAAATGATTTTATCACGTGGGAATGTTTCAAACATCATAACAGAGATATATTAAACTATCTGATATTTGTGCTCAAGGTAGGTTGGCGAACCAATTCGCAAACCATAGATATCTGAATTTCAGAAATACAGGAAGGTTGGTGAACCAGTTCGCAAACCGTGAGTTCAGTTGGGAACAGTTCTCGAACCATTGTGAACTGAATTTTGAAGTTGGTATTATAGGCTAGCAGTTGGCGAACCCGGTTCATGAACCATGGTCAACTGAGTTCGATGGTCTTGTAGGGTTGGTGAACCCGGTTCACGAGCCGTTGCACCCTGACACGTGAACAAGCCTAATGGTTCACGAACCATTGTATCAACCGTCCCAGTAGAATTCAGCAGATGCTCAAAAACTTATTTTTTAAATATGTTTAGCATTGCTAGAACTCTCTCAAACACTTCTAAGACTTCATTGATCACTCAAACACTTATGTGCGTGCATCATGATTAAATTCTTAGGTGTTTCTTTTAGTTCTTTGGCATACTTGCCAAACCGAACAATCATTATACATGGTTCAGAGTTCCTAGTGTATATAACCTTTTATTGTATTTTCAAGACCTAAAAGTGTTTGCTTGATTCTCAAGTTATCTTAGCTTGAATTCTATGCAACCCCTAGTCCTTTAAAACTATAAATAGAGATGATCTTTCAACTGGGAAAATCAATCCCTGACACTTTGTGACCTAGTTGATTTTAGAGTCGTCCTCTATAGACCGGGGTTTTCTCTGAGAAACATAATTAGGTCTACGACTAAAAGACTTCGCTTTGGGGATTCGTGAAGCCAAGTCCGACTGTCTTTACCTTGATAGTTCGTGAATCCTGATCTTGCTTTTCTGTTATCGAGGTTTTCGTAATATCTTTCAAGCAAGATAGATAATAATCGCAAAGTTCTCTTCGTCTCAGACTTTGTGATTCCTCAAGATAGATATCTGAAAACTGATCTTAATTGACCTTTTAAAGATTGTTCTTGAGCGGTGGTTAAGAATCTAGGCTTCTCTTTAGGATTCGGAAGTTCCGGAATTATGAGGTTTGCTAGATTTGTCTATTTCAAATAGATTTCCTCACCTTGATCTTTGATCTAAACGGAAATGAAATAGGCTTATCTGTTAGAGGAAGATTGGTATCAAAAGTATTCACTTAGGTTGAAGCAACTCTTAGGATGTAAAGGGCGTCAGCTAAGGGAATCAATTGTATAGAGCCTTGCGAGGTTCAAGAGTCGTAAGGAGCGAGACTGTAACTGAATCTCTTGGAGGGTGGACTCAGTCTCAACTACATTCCAGTCTGAAGTATGATAGTAGGCTAGTGTCTGTAACGGCTTAATATAATTTGGTGTTCCAATCTAGACGAGGTCCCAGGGTTTTTCTGCTATTGCGGTTTCCTCATTAACAAAACTTCTGGTATCTAGTGTTTTTCCTTTTCCGCATTATGTCATTTATCTTTATAATTGGATTTACGCAAGTTGTATGTATTCAATCTTAATGGATACATCCATCTAATTGTGATCGATTACGAGACTCGTTTCTTGTAGAATTCGTATCTTGAAAAATAAATAACAAGTTTAATTACTTGACAGAATTCCGATTGGATTATTTGGATACGACTAGATTGATATTGGATATTGATTTTTGAGATCGTCCAAGTACTTTTCTTAAAAATAAGGTTCACAGAATCCTGTCTATGTGCATACCGTATTGAGAAGAGGTTAAAGATATAAACTCCATATACATATTATCAAGGATCATTCAGTTGATCCACTTGCAATTGTATTAGGTTTTGTCTATACAGGTTGCCGAACGAAAAAGTTGGTGGTGTACTTGGTACCCTACATTTTCACTTTATACCTCTTAATATATTAAATTAATGTTATTTTAATATTTCAAAATCTTGGTTTCACATCAAAATCCTACTCGGTCTTTACACCAAAATTAGCTCTTTCAGTCAAGATCAAACTCTTCTGATATATATCAAAATATGCTAAGAAGACCAACAAAAATACAAAATAATTAAAAATGGTCCCATCATCACCAAGTGGTCGGTCCTCCTATCGCCACCTAGTCGGTCCCTCTTGTATCACCTTGGTCGGTAGTTCTTGCATCACCTTGGCCACATCATGACCGATCTCTTTTTCCCATCGGTCCTCTTTCTACCACTCTTTGGTTGTTTCTTTTACAATATTAGGTTTTACTACCTAATGCTACGGTGAGCATAATTCTAGGTCTAAACACCAATTATTGGTGTAACTACAAATATTTTAATTAATCATTTTGTATTGGTCTTGTTATCAATATTTTCATTAATAAATCAATTGGTCCTGCTACCAATATTTAATTGTTTCGACTATTGGTCTTGCTACCATTATTCTGATTAAATTTGTTCAGCTATCAATATTTCATTGGTCTGTCTACCAATATTTCATTGATCTGACTACCACTATTTCATTGGTTTGTCTAGCATTATTTTAATGGTCTCGCTACTGAAAATAAGAGAGTATTATCAAGTACACCACCTGTTAGAGCACTGCTCGGTCGAACTCATAAGCGTTGCTATCTCAAGCTTGTTTGTCAAGTTTAGTTGATCACAACTATATACTTGATTTATATTCTACTTATAGTTATGTCTCGGATAAGGAAAAAATGTGTAGTTGAGCTTTAGATTTCATGGCGTTCACCAATTGAAGACGAAGATCTACTGAGGAGAGCTTGGAGGAACTTCATCAACAAAAGGTATGTGGAGACTAAAATTTATCTATCACTCAGAAGTCTATTATATTCTATCTTCTAATGAGACTAAGTTGTATAGCTATATAGACATCTATATTATACACATTTTATATTTCGAGCCGAGTTTATCTCACTTATCTATTTCTCGAAATATGTGTTTGAAGCTTTTTGCTTTAACTATGTTCATCGTATTATTGACGAGTTTAGTTGGAAACAATCTAATTGTTGGAAACAAAAAGTAAAGTCAAAAGATGATCATGTGAAAATTGCCTTGAAACATTTTACATGATTTGTGTGAGACAATCATTTGATGTCAACTTGGAAAGTTTCGTATTGATCATTCGATCATTTGAAAATTACTTGAAGCTAATGGTTTGTGTGAGACAACCATTGTCATCTTTTAAGGATGTTTCAATTATTGAAATGGGAGTTTAGAACAATTACCTATGTCTGGATACAACACGGTATGCATACCTAGTATGCGAACTGTATTGGTGTAATTCAGGTCGGGGAACCTTGTTTGCGTACCTAGTATGCGAACGGTTTCACCCGAGTTAGGTCCGGGAAGAATGTTTGTGAACCGGGTTTGCGAACGGCTGGACATGCCAAGGTCCGGAGCTGCTGTTCGCGTACCTGGTTGGCGAACTCAGTGGTTAAGTTCTTAAATCGGTCATGTATGATTCTCATACTCATGAACTAAAACATTTATGAATTAAGGAATGTAATCTTTGTAAACATTGGCTTAATGTTCATTAATTGATTATTATATAAGTACTTTGTACGATTACGAATCAACCCGATTTTGCTTCAATTTGTTCATATATATTTCTATGAGATAGTGAACAATTGAACAAATCTATTTGAAGCATAATTGGATTCATTTGATTATCTTTCATAATTGATTGATCATCATATTTGATCTAGAAGTGTTAGATGAATATGGTTAAGACAAAAGTGTTCATGTGGCTAACTTCGATTAACTATTATTGAGCCAACTCAATATACACGTTTAGGTACGGTTACCCATATCTAAATGAAGGTATATTTCATCTGTGTGTAACAAGCTAAGACCATCTAATGGTGGAGATTAATTGCTTTATTATTAAGCACATTTAGCTTGAATCTTAAATCAGGATTTCATCTAACGGTGAATATTGAATGCTTTGTTACTAAGCTATCTTAGCTTTGATTGTAAGCAACCCTAATTTGAAAGACTATATAAGGGAGAACTCTAGCAACTGGAAAACCTAATCCCGGCACTTTCATGTGTCCTAGTTGCAAACTAGAGTCGATTCTCCTTTAACCTAGGTTTTTCCAAAACCATATTAGGTTAACGACTTGAAGACTTCATTTGGGATTCGTGAAGCCAGATCCAACTATTTTCTCTGTAGTTGCGTATTTTGATCTTACTTGTTCTATCGTGTTGAGTACTATCTTCTCTAAGATTTGCTCGAGATTTATCTCCGATAGGTAAGATATAAAAAGTAATCACAAAGTTCTTCGTCTCAAACTTTGTGATTCCACAATAACTTCTTCTACCACCATATAGTTAAGTTATTGTGAGGTGATTGATATTTTTTAGGATTCTCTTCAAGAGTATAAGACCGAATTATCAATTGGGTCCTGTTCACCTTGATTTATCATAAGACGGAACAAAACTTCATAGGTATTTCTATGGGAGACAGATTTATCTATCAGAATATACTTTTTTGTGGGAGGCAGATTTGTTTATAAGTCTTCGACATTGGGTCGTAGCAACTTTTAGTTGTGGGTGAGATCAGCTAAGGGAATCAAGTGCACAGAATCCTGCGTGGTTCTAGAGGCGTAAGGAACGTGACTGTACCTTAATCGGTGTGAGAGTTGGTTAGGGATCAACTACATTCCAGTCCGAAGTTAACTTGTAGTAGGCTAGTATCTGTAGCGGCTTAATACAAAGTGGTGTTCAAAGATGGACTAGGTCCCGGGGTTTTTATGCATTTGCGGTTTCCTCATTAACAAAATTTCTGGTGTCTGTGTTATTTCTTTTTCGCATTATATTTGTTTATATAATTGAAATATCACAGGTTGTGCGTAATTCAATCAGTTGATAAATCCGACCTTGATTTTTGGATATAACTTGATTGACACTTGGGCATTGGTCTTTGGTACCATCCAAGTTATTTCTCATATCAATCAAGCTCACGGATTTCTAGCTATTTAATTTGCTGATTGCATTGAGAAATAAAGATAAAGCTCTTTGATATCTTTCTTGGTTGAGCTCGCTTTTAAGTTGGTGCTGTCGGAATTATATTAGAGTTGAGTCCATACTGATTTCCGAACGATTTATTGGGTGTGGTTGTTATACCCCCGCTTTTTCACCACCAAAATTTTCATTTGGGAACTTGTATGGATAAAACTTAATACATCGCAAGTAGATCTAATTAAATATTCTTGAACAGTATGTATATAGAGTCAATATCTCTTTCTCTTAACAATCAGAAAGTCATGACAATAACATCCATGAACCTGATTATATAGAAGAGTACTTGGATGATATCAAAAAAATATCCAAGATCAATCAAGACGTATCCAAATAATAGGATCCGAATTTTTCCAAATATGAAACTTGTTTTCTACCTTTCAAGATATTAATTCTACAAGAACAAGTCTCGTAATCGATCACAATTAATATGGACTTATCTACTAAAATTGAATACATACAACTTGTGAGATTCCTATTATAAAGATAAAACAATATAATGTGGAAAAGAAAAAAACAAGACACCAGAAGTTTTGTTAGCGAGGAAAATTGCACATGCTGAAAAACCTCGGGACTAGTCTAGATTTGAATACCAACTGTATTAAGCTGCTACATACACTAGCCTACTATAAGACTTCAGACTGGAATCTAGTTGAGAACGAATTAAGCCTCCAAGAAATTCAGCTGCAGTCGTGCTCCTTTCGTCTCTTGAACCTCACAAGGCTCTACGTAATTGATTTGATTAGCCGGCGTCATTTACAGCCTAAGATTTGCTTCAACCTAAGTGAAGACTTTTGATACCAATTTACTTCCAACAGATAAGCCTATTTGATTTCCCTTTAAATCAAATACATCAAGGCTTGTGAAAAAGCGGGGGTCTAACAACCACACCCAATATTTCATTTAGGCAATCTGTATGGACTAACTCCAATATAATTCTGAGAGCACCAACTAATAAAGCGAGATCAATCAAGAAATATATCCAAGAGTTATATCTCTGTTTCTTAATGTAATCAGCAAATCAAACAGATAGAAATCCGTGAGCTTGATTATTGTAAGAAACAACTTGAACAGTACCAAAGACCAATGTTCAAGTGTCAATCAATTTATATCAACAACCAAAGGTTGGATTATCTAATTGATTGAACTTACGCACAACCTGTGATATTTCAATTATATATAAAATATAATGCGGAAAATAAATAACACAGACACCATAAATTTTCTTAACGAGGAAACCGCAAATGCAGAAAACCCCGGGACCTAGTCAAGATTTGAACACCACACTGTATTAAGCCGCTACAGACACTAGCCTACTCCAAGTTAACTTCGGACTAGAATGTAGTTGAGCCCTAACCAATCTCACACTGATCAAGATACAGTCGCATTCCTTACGCCTCTGAATCCCAGCAGGACTCTGCGCACTTGATTCCCTTAGCTGGTCTCACCCACAACTAAGAGTTGCTACGACCCAAAGTCTAAGACTTGATAAACCAATTTGTCTCACACAGAAAAGTCTATTGAATAGATAAATCTGTCTCCCACAGAAATACCTAGAAGTTTTGTTCCGTCTTTTGATAAATCAAGGTGAACAGGAACCAATTGATACACCAGACTTATATTCCCGAAGAACAGCCTAGTAATATCAATCACCTCACAATAATCTTAATCGTATGGTAGCGAAACAAGATATTGTGTAATCACAAACGATGAGACGAAGATGTTTGTGACTACTTTTTATCTTGCCTATTGGAGATTAAATCTCGAGCAAATCTTAGAGAAGATAGTACTCAATCACGATAGAAAACAACAAGATCAGAACACGCAACTACAGATAAAATAGTTAGGTCTGGCTTCACAATCCCAATGAAGTCTTTAAGTCGTTAACCTACAGGGTTTTGGAGAAAACCAAAGGTTAAAGGAGAATCGACTCTAGTCGCAACTAGTATCACACAAGAGGTGTGGGGATTAGGTTTCCCAGTTGCTAGAGTTCTCCTTTATATAGTTTTCAAATCGGGGTTTGCAATCAATTTTACCTTGGTAACAAAGCATTCAATATTCACCGTTAGATGAAAACCTAATTAGACTCAAGCTAATATCTTTCAACCGTTAGATCGAACTTAGCTTGTTACACACAAATGAAAAGTGACTTCATTTAGATATGAGTAACCGTACCTAAACGTGTGCACCTTGTTGGTTCAACAATAGTTAACCTAAGTTAACCATATAAACACTTTCATATCAACCTTATTCATCTTAACCATAACTAGTTCAAATGACTCAAATAAAACTTGTTATAGAGTTCTTCAATTGTTTATATTCTCGTAAAAGTATACAAGACACAATTGAAGCAAAATCAATTTTGATTCACTCGAATCAATTCATGAAATTTATAGCCACGGTTTGCAAAAGATTGCATTCCTTATTATATAAATGTATTAGTTCATGAACAAACCGATTTTTGAACATAACCTTCTCAAGTATGCGAACGGGTGCGCATACCTAAGTGGCCGGAACAAGTTTGGGTTCGCCAGTATGCGAACGGGTACACATACCATCCAACCTCAGTTAAATTCCGGAACTTGAAACTCACGCCAGTACGCATACCGGTATGCATACTGAGTTCCCAGACTTTTATAAACCAACCAGTACACATACGGGTATGCATACTATGGTTCCCTGACTTGGAATATCTTGCAACAATTAGCATACAAGTACGCATACTGTGTTATATCCAATCATGGTTAATTTTTATAAACTCCCATTTCAATCATTGAAACATTCTTAGAAGATGACAATAGCTGTCTCACACAAACTATTAGCTTCAAAGTAATTTTCAAGTGATCGAATGATCAATACGAAACATTCCGAGTCTACATCAAATGACTATCTCATACAAATCATGTACGATGTTACAAGGCGATTTTCACATGACCATCTTTTGACTTTCGTCAAGAATATAAGATGAACTTGGTTAAAGCAAAATCTTACCAAAACATATTTCGGAAATATGTAAGCGAGTTAAACTCATCTCAAAATATCAAATGTGTATAATCGAAGTCTATATAGCTATACGACTTTTGTCTCAACTACACTTACTATCCTGATCCGAGACTTAGCTATAAGTAAACTAGAAATCAAGACTTATAGTTATGGCAACTAAACTTGACAACAAGCTTGAGATAGCAACGTTTGTGAGTTCGACCGAGCAGTGCTCTAACAACTTGGAAATATATATGCAATACACAAAGCTATCAAACCTTAAACACTCGGAACACTTACACTCAGTTAGATGAGAAGCCTGAATTATTAACCATCTCTCAAGAAATTTTTTAAACCGATCAATAAAGAAGAGTTTTAGATATCTATCTTGGGGAATCACAAAGTCTGAGACAAAGAGAACTTTCGATTTTTATCTATCTCGTTCCTGAAGGAGATTGCCGAAACCTCGACAACAGAAAGAACAAGATCAGATACACGAACTATCAAGGTAAAGATAGTCGGACCTGGCTTCACAAATCCCTAACTGAAGTCTTTAAGTTGTAAACCAAATTATGTTTCTCAAATGAAACCTAGGTTAATAAAGGAAGATTCTAGCATACAACTAGGACACAGAAGTGCCATGGATTTAAGTTACCAGTTGTTTGAGTTTTTCTATTTATAGACTTTCAAGTTTGAGGATTGCTTTGAATTCAAGCTAAGATAACTTGAGAATCAAGTAAATACTTTATCTGTTCAGATGAAACTCATGTTAGGAGTTCATGTAAGCATGTGAGAATTTTTCCTTGAAATTACATAAAAGAATATAAACTATGGTCCAGAGTACCGGAACCGTGTATAATGATAGTAATCATGACAAATGTGCCTTAAGAACTTATAAGCAAAGTCGCGTTCATTTAACACTTTAGACTTGATTCATGATACACAAACACAAAATCATTTAGTGATCAAATATATAATAGAGGTGTTCATGAGAGTTGTAGCAATGCCAAACATATTTATGAAAAATAGTTCATGAGCATCTGTTTAATTTGTACTGGGTAGGTATATGCGAAAGGGTACGCGTACATATGAACCAGCTCGTGAATTCAGGGAGGTATGGTACGTGTACTTGGTATACATACCCTTACGTTATTCACAAACTCAGGCCCTTGAGGTACGCGTACTAGGTATGCATATATCCCCCATTCATGAATTCATAACACGACAGTACGCGCACTAGGTATGGGTACCTACTTACATTCCGAAACTTCGGAAATCTATGGTACACGTACTAGATATGCGTACCTACACTGTGTCCAGATTTCAGTAGTTCTGGAAACTCTCTTTTAATGTTTTGAAACATTCCTAATTGCTATAGATATAAAATATCATTGCTCTGGAAATTTCCAAATGATCCATTGAAACAAAAATAGTTCTTGAACAATCAATTGTTTTGAACTAAGATTGCTAAGGATTTATGAACATCCATTGCTTGAATCATATTTCAAGATTTTTAACAAGACAAGCTTGACTCGAAATTTATTTATTTTTGCAATTTTAAATCTACTAGAAAGTCATACACTATAGTCTCATATAGATAAAGTGGCAATATTGTGAGTAAATAAAATGGTTCAGTCTTCACATACCTCTTTGTTGATAAAGTCCTCTAAATGTTTTTCTTTTGATCTTCAGTCTTCGAGGGTCATTCAGTGATGTCTGATACTCAACTAACATACTCTAATTCTAGTCCAAGACTTGAATTTAGTAGACTAGAAATCAAGATATAGTTTTGTGCATCTAACATTGACAGCCAAGCTTGAGATAGCAAAACTTGCGAAATCAACATATAGTTTTGTGCATCTAACATTGACAACAAGCTTGAGATAGCAAAACTTCCGAGTTCGATCGAGCAGTGCTCTAACACTAACTCCTTATCAATCACAAGAGTCCAAGGTCTCGCAACAATCAATTGGTCTGTAACACAACCATCCATGCTCCAAAACTATATTTCTATCCTCATCATAGTCAAAATCAAACACAACAATCCTATCACCATGTAGAGTCATTTGAAACTCACCTTTTAGCATCCAGATTCTTTGAATAATGTGTTTCACTATTAAAAATGACAATCTCTACCCTACAGAACAACCAACCAAAGAAGTATGCGGCCCTTTTTTTTCCACGGCATTAGAAGTTAGTTTTAACTAAAACTATATCCTATTTTTTCTCACCAAAAAACATGAAAATGTTACAGGGCCTACAACCCATGGATGTGCGGTCCATCTAGCTTCCCCTTTATATGTATATAAAAAAACCTATGTATTACAACTACTGATCTCTCTAATAAGATATCCTCCTTCTTGTATATACATCTACTACCTTCACCTCTGATTGTCCTTAATCACGTTATCATGCACGAAGCTATACCGCAGAGCTAGATTGGATCTGTTGATATTTTTTTCTACATGGATGATTTATATCAACGCAGTTATGCAATTGTCGTCAAGCTAATGTTGAAATCGCTGGAATCAAATCAGCTAAGTTGGATATACTTTCTCCTATTTATTTTTTGTTTTTGATTATGCCAAATCCCATAATCAACTGAGTGATTAGATTTTATAATATATTTGTATGTTTGTTTGTGTTGTGATTGATTGTGTCAAAATCCATTGGTTGTAAAATCCTATGAAAAAAGGAGGAAGAAAATTAAAAAAATCCTTCTGTTCCAAGAAGAATCCCTCTCCGATGTAGAAGGAAATTCTTTTTGTTCCGAGGAGAAAGCAAATGAAAAATATCTGGTTCGGTCCCGTCTAACCCGACCCGGTCCAATCCAACCTGGTCTGATCCAACCGGTCCAGTTAATCCTGGTCTGGTCCCGCTTCGAATCCGTTCTAGCTGTGGCATGTTTTGTCCCTGGGCTGTGCACGACCAAGGTTGTTCCGGTTCTGTGTATATACATCAGGAACCAATATATGATGTATGTAACTAATGCAATGTGGATTTTTACGTTGAATATCTGCTAGGATTATTAATTTATTTTTTAGAACATGCCTAGTTTTTTTCCTTCTTCTTAAGATAAGTCCATAAACAATCAATTTAAATTATGAGTGCCTATCTCGATCATTAAGAATTTTGGTCTTAATGTTATTTTGTTCTCTTGAATATGATATTGGTTATAGTTGAATGGTGTCTTTTATTCAATTGGTTGTACCAACTCGATTCAAATGTATTTATTTGGGGTTTAGAAGTACTTGAGCACCATTATTGCGTACTTGATATTTTCTTCCCAAAATTTGAATGTTCCGTGGAATGTAATCCACTTGCTTGACTATAAATCTGTCAGTAGTTTCAAAAGATACGTTCAAATAAAATCACATGTATTCCAATTTTTGTGGAAGAACTCACAAAAGATGATATGAGTCAGAAAATTTCCATTTCTCTACTTCATCCATGATACTAACGAACCAGTATATGTTGAAGCATAACAATAAGAGAACTACCTTGAGTAATATATTCAACCTAATGTAAGTGGTTGACATGTGTATTGAGATTCTCTTGGTCTGTTGAGATAAATAAATTTCTCAAATTAAGCTAAATGTAGCAAAAATTGAAGATGGAAAGTCTGAGACGAAGAACTTTGTGATAATCCGGTCTTATACTCCCGAAGAGCAGCCTAGAAATATCAATCACCTCACAATAAGTTAACTATATTGTAGTAAAAGAAGTTACTATGGAACCACAAAGTCTGATACGAAGAACTTTGTGATTACTTTTTATATCTTACCTATCGGAGATAAATCTCGAGCAAATCTTAGAGAAGATAGTACCCAATACGATAGAACAGGTAAGATCTGAATACGCAACTACAGAGAAAATAGTTGGATCTGGCTTCAGGAATCCTAAATGAAGTCTTTAAGTCGTTAACCTAATATGGTTTTGGCAAAACCAAGGTTAGAGGAAAATCGACTTTAATCGCAACTAGGACACAAGAAAGTGCCGGGATTAGGTTTTCCAGTTATTAGAGTTCTCCCTTTTATTGTCTTTCAAATCAGGTTTTGCTTACAATCAAAGCTAAGATAGCTTAGTAACAAGCATTCAATATTCACCGTTAGACGAAATCCTGATTTAAGATTAAAGCTAAGTTTGCTTAAAACCAAAGAAATATCTTTCCACCGTTAGATGGTCTTAGCTTGTTACACAAAAATGAAATATACCTTCATTTAGATTTGGGTAACCGTACCTAAACGTGCATATTGAGTTGGCTCAATAATAATTAACCGAAGTTAGCCATATGAACACTTTTGTCTTAACCACATTCATCTAACACATCTATATCAAATATGATGATCAATCAATCATGAATAATAACCAAATGAATCTAATTGTGTTTCATAGAGTTGTTCAATTGTTCACTATCTCATAGAAATATATATGAACAAACTAAATCAAAATCGAATTGATTCGTAATCGTACAAAGTACCTATACAAGAATCAATTAATGAACATTAAGCCACGGTTTGCAAAGATTGCATTCCTTAATTCATAAATGTATTTGTTCATGAGTATGAAAAACATACTTAACCGATTTTAGAACTTTAACCACTAAGTTTGCAAACCAGTACGCAAACTATAGCTTCCGGACTTTGGTCTTGTCTAGCCGTTTGCAAACAGGTACGCAAACAGCCAAACCAGACCTAACTCAGGTAGAACCGTTCGCATCTAGATACGCAAACAAGGTTCCCGGACTTAAACTTAAAACCGTTCGCATACTAGGTATGAAAACAAGGTTCCCGGACCTAAATCATACCAAAACAGTTTGCATACTAGGTACGCATACTGTGTTGTTTCCAGACAAAGGTTTTTGTTCTAAACTCCCATTTCAATCATTGAAACATCCTTAGAAGACGACAATAGCTGTCTCACGCAAACTATTAGCTTCAAGTAATTTTCAAGTGATCGAATGATCAATACGAAACTTTCCAAGTCGACATCAAATGATTGTCTCACACAAATCATTTAAGACGTTTCAAGGTAATTTCCACATGATCATCTTTTGACTTAATATTTAGTTTCCAACAAATAAATTGTTTCCAACTAAACTCATCAAGAATATGATGAACATAGCTAAAGAAAAAAGCTTTCAACTCGTATTTCGAGAAATAAATAAGCGAGATAAACTCGGCTCAAAATATCAAGTGTGTACAATATAAAAGTCTATATAGCTATACGACTTAGTCTCATTAGGAGGTAGAATAGAATAGACTTCTGAGTGATAGATAAGTTTTAGTCTCCACATACCTTTTGTTGATGAAGTTCCTCCAAGCTCTCCTCAGTAGATCTTCGTCTTCAATCGATGAACGTCGTGAAGTCTAAAGCTAAACTACACATTCTATCCTAATCTGAGACATAGCTATAAGTAGACTAGAAATCAAGACTTATAGTTTTGATCAACTAAACTTGACAAACAAGCTTGAGATAGCAACGCTTGCGAGTTCGACTGAGCAATGCTCTAACACTTTAGACATCAACTTTAATGACAAGAAGAACTTTTCCTGGCCAATTGACTATTTATTTGCACTAGATCTAATGTCCGCGCTTATGTAATGAAAAGTACATCATTCGCACGAGACATAAATTCTCTACAACACTTTAGATATATCTTGATGAAAAATATATCATCCCCTCCCCCCCTCCCTGAAACGTAACATATACTCACTCTAAAGTACTTAAGTTGAACCTCAGTTTTGTAATTAATAAGGCCACACCACTTATTTAATATCTTAAGACTCAATGTCTAACAGATAGTGGTTTCCCTCCCACCAGCTTAAGGAATATAAACTAGTTGTTGAATTATTTCCTTATAATGTGACTACGAGGATTGGATCATCGAGCGAAGCACTACTCAAAATTTTTTTTAAAGATAGAATAAAGACGTCATAAAATCTCTACATGTACCAAGAGATAATCACACCTTGTAAAATTCCATAGAAACCCATGCAAGTGGATATCATGTGGAAACTCACAGTGATGAGAATGTAATTGACTGCATCTTTTATAGTCTCTAATGTATTTGGAAGGAAACATATTTTAGAGAAATTAATGAGTCAATCTAATGAAATGTAAATCACTATAGTATTTGGATTATTGAATACATATTGACTCCGACGATGAAATGTTGGGAATTAACTCATACAGGCTTTAGGCATAACCATAAAGCCACTTTGGTTGTGACATGATGATCATTTTGAAAGGACTCATACGAACATCACTTTATTTGAGTGAACAAAAACGAGAGAAAGATTGACAGAATGCGAAATGACGGCATATCTCTCAATAAGTGTTTTATAAAGTACTAGATGCACCCCCCCCCCCCCCCAACCCCCCCCCCACCCCCCCATGGCTTTCAAGTAAGAAATCATATCACTCATTTCACAAAGCCTTCAGTAAAACATGATTGAGACCATTCTAAGATGCAAATGGTAACCAATCCATATTACAAAGAAAACGAGGTGCAATTTAGAAAAATATTCATGCAGAATGCGGACCATTAAAGTGACTTATGGCTCTGGTGAATGTTTTGACATTTCGGACTAGTTATAGTTCCCAAGAAATTTGCGTTTGGAAAACTACTAGCACATATTTTACATGTAATGGCTCACCACCCCTTGTAAATGCTAGCGAGTGTACGTCAAAAGGACTTGATGGTTATTGCGTGTTTAATATGATCAATGCAGAGCATCCTGTACCCCATGGTCTCGCAAAGGTTATCATCAAAGGTTACAGATGGTGCCTAAGGTATGGTTATGCGTACAAACCTACCTTTAACTGCTTGGGGAATATGCAATATTAACGCATCTTTACTTAATTTGTTTTAGAACCCAATATTAGTCAACTTTATATGCGTACTAGTTGGTAACTGGATATAAGCCTGACATTCATATTCTTACACATTTTTGGTTGCACTATATATGTGCCATTACGAGTCCACATCGTATTATGATGGGTCACAAAAACGATTAAGTAGTTATGTTGGATATTTACTCCCAACAATTATCCGCATTTAAAAACCTTTGGCAAGAGATTTCTTACCGCTAGATTTTCGGGTAGTCATTTGAATGAGACAGTCTTCCCGTCGTTATGGGGATATAAGAAAAAGTATTTTCTAAGTAAATAACATGAATTGTCGTGGTGTGTTCCCACTGTGTCTCATATTGATTCTTGTACTCCACAAATGTAAATGTGAAGTCACAAAGAATAATTGATTTCAGAAAGTGCACTGATATCAGCAACGTGACAAGATCACACATACCAGCTGCAAATGTTCCTGCAAGGTTAGAAATCCTCAATATGGGGTACACCATAGACTAAGGTATTACAACTACACTTGGTGGAAGTGTATAGTTAAGGTCGTGGCTCCACAAAGGAAGATGGAGAGACCACCAGGTTCGATCAACACTCACCTAGAAAGGAAGTAGATGAGTAAGGCACAACCCTAATTTGTATCATTAATGAAATCATCTCATTTTATTGACTATGACTATGTCCATGAATCAATACTAGAGGACGCTCCAAAGTTTAATGATTCCAGAGAACAATGAAATCCTAAAGGATTATGAGAACACATACGAGTCAATGGAAAGATCGTGCGAGCATATTAATGATTATTTTTATATATAGTTGCTCAAGGAAATAGAGCACGATGAGATCGAACCATGCTTCTTATTGTTTACTGTCAACCAAGAGCATATTTGGCCTACACAATCCAGGTAGAACTTGGTTCTTTGAAAAATATACAGGTATTTGGTGTGGTAGTGCTAACCAACCGGGTATAAAGCCTATGAGACATACATAATTATTTGTCATAAAGTATAGTTAGAAGAATGAAGTCTCAAAGTATCAAGACTCGCCTTGTGGCGCGAGGTTTTTCATAAAGCCCTGGAATTGCCCTCTTGTAATGAACGTTATAGCGTTTTGCTTTAGTTAGCTTGGTAATTTCAAAAGGACTTGAAATGCAGCATATGTATGTGGTTGTTACGTATCTCTAAAAGAATCAAGAGATAGAAGATATTTAGAAAAGGGCTTGATAGTCTTTTGTTACTCAAATCAAGTGACTTTAGACCACAAAGTGCGTTTACAATTAGAATGGACGTTCACTTACGGAATGAAACAATCATGTGAATGTGGTATAACCGTCTAAATGGCTATTTTGATTTGGAAGGGATAGACAAGTAAGGTATTTTTTCCTTGCGTATTCACAAGCAAGTTCCTGATTTGGAATTGTAGTTAATATGTCGATGGTACAGATATGATGGGTGCTCTTGATGTAATAAAAGATCCTACAAGCTACTTTAAACCCAAATTTGAGATGAGAAATCTGGGGAAAGCTCGATCGAAAATTGATCTTGTGGTATATTATTCCACCAGTTTGCATAGGTCTAAAGTTGTGAGACAATTTAACAAGGACATGCATCCTGCTAGCACTCCCATGGTTAATCGAGGTTCAAATGTAAATAAATGACCAATTCGTCTAAAGTAAGATGGCGAAGATTTGTCAGGAGATAGATTTCCCTTATCTAAGTACAATAGACGCATTATTGTACTTAACATAATGTACTCAACCAAATGTTACATCCTCAATGAACTTGTTAGCTAGATATAGCTCAACGCCAACGCAAGTCATTGGAATGGTATAATGAACATAATCATATACTTAAAAGTAACCATTGACATGAGTTTGTTTTATCCCAGCAAAGACATAAAAACAAAGGAATGCTAAAGGAACTGCAATCCAAAGGTTGTTGACTATAAAGGAACCATAATCTCTTCTCCAACGAAAGTAATTAGGGGGATATGGTAGACTATTTTCTAAGTCATTATCGATATTCAGTTTCGAAAAGTACATGACTAAAGGAACTGTCTGGAACAACTCTGAAAGTAATCAAGGGGAGGATCCAAGGATATGATGTCGACATATTTTACTTCAAAATTGAAGTTGTGTTGTACTATTTTTCCCTTTGATCGAGAATGTTATAGCATTGCTCGGTCGAACTCGCAAGCGTTTCTATCTCAAGATTGTTTGAAGTTTAGTAAACTATAAGTCTTGATTTCTAGTCTACTTATAGCTATGTCTCGGATTAGGATAGAATGTGTAGTTGAGATTTAGACTTCACAGCGTTCATCGATTGAAGACGAAGATCTACTGAGGAGAGCATGGAGGAACTTCATCAACAAAAGGTATGTGGAGACTAAAACTTATCTATCACTCAGAAGTTTATTCTATTCTATCTCCTAATGAGACTAAGTCGTATATATATATAGACTTTTATATTATACACATTTGATATTTCAAGCCGAGTTTATCTCCCTTATCTATTTCTCGAAATACGAGTTGAAAGCTTTTTGCTTTAGCTACGTTCATCATATTCTTGACGAGTTTAGTTGGAAACAATTTATTTGTTGGAAACTAAATATTAAGTCAAAAGATGATCATGTGGAAATTTCCTTGAATCATCTTACATTATTCGTGTAAGACAATCATTTGATGTCGACTTGAAAAGTTTCGTATTGATCATTCGATCACTTGAAAATTACTTCAAGCTAATAGTTTGTGTGAGACAACTATTGTCATCTTCTAAGGATGTTTCAATGATTGAAATGGGAGTTTAGAACAAAAAACTTTGTCTGGATACAACACAGTATGCGTACCTAGTATGCAAACTGTTTTGGTATGATTCAGGTCTAGAAACCTTGTTTGCATACCTAGTATGCGAACGGTTTTAACTGTTAAAGTATGGGAACCGTGTTTGCATACCAGTATGCAAACGGTTCTACCTGAGTTAGGTCCAGGATGGCTGTTTGCGTACCTGTTTGCAAACGGCTGGACAAGACCAAAGTCCGGAAACTATAGGTTGTGTACCTGTTTGCAAACTTAGTGGTTAAAGTTCTAAAATAGGTTAAGTATGTTTTACATACTCATGAACAAATACATTTATGAATTAAGGAATGCAATCTTTACAAACCGTGGCTTAATGTTCATGAATTGATTCTTACGTACTGTGTACGATTACGAATCAATTCGATTTTGTTTCAATTTGTTCATATATATTTCTATGAGATAGTGAACAATTGAACAACTTTATGTGAAACACAATTAGATTCATTTGAAAACCTTTCATGATTGATTGATCATCATATTTGATCTAGAGGTGTTAGATGAATGTGGTTAAGACAAAAGTGTTCATATGTCTAACTTCGGTTAACTATTATTGAGCCAACTCAGTATACACATTTAGGTACGGTTACCCAAATCTAAATGAATGTATATTTCATTTGTGTGTAAAAAGCTAAGACCATCTAACGGTGGAGAGATATTTCTTTGGTTTTAAGCAAACTTAGCTTGAATCTTAAATCAGGATTTCATCTAACTGTGAATATTGAATGCTTTGTTACTAAGCTATCTTAGCTTTGATTGTAAGCAAACCTTGATTTGAAAAACTATATAAGGGAGAACTCTAGCAACTAGAAAACCTAATCCCGACACTTTCCTGTGTCCTAGTTGTGACCAGAGTCGATTCTCTTTTAACCTAGGTTTTTTCAAAACCATTATAGGTTAATGACTTGAAGACTTCATTTGGGATTCGTGAAGCCAGATCCAACTATTTTCTCTGTAGTTGTGTATTCTGATCTTACTTGTTCTATCCTGTTGAGTACTATCTTCTCTAAGATTTGCTCGAGATTTATCTCCGATAGGTAAGATATAAAAAGTAATCACAAAGCTCTTCGTCTCATTCTTTGTGATTCCACAATAACTTCTTCTACTACCATATAGTTAAGTTGTTGTGAGGTGATTAATATTTCTAGGCTGCTCTTCGGGAGTATAAGACCGGATAATCAATTGGTTCCTGTTCACCTTGATTTATCAAAAGACGGAACAAAAACTTCGTAGGTATTTCTGTGGGAGACAGATTTATCTATTAAAATAGACTTATCCGAGACAAATTTGTTTATAAGTCTTCGACTTTGGGTCGTAGCAACTCTTAGTTGTGGGTGAGATCAACTAAGGGAATCAAGTTCGCAGAACCCGACGTGGTTCTAGAGGCGTAAGGAACGCGACTGTACCTTAATCGGTGTGAGACTTGGTTAGGGATCAACTACATTCCAGTTCGAAGTAAACTTGTAGTAGGCTAGTGTCTGTAGCGGCTTAATACAGTGTGGTGTTCAAATTTGGACTAGGTCCCGAGGTTTTTCCGCATTTGCGGTTTCCTCGTTAGCAAAATTTCTGGTGTCTGTGTTGTTTCTTTTCCGCATTATATTTGTTTATATAATTGAAATATCACATGTTGTGCGTAGTTCAATTAATTGGTAAATCCGACCTTGATTGTTGGATAGGAATTGACTGACACTTGGGCATTGGTCTTTGGTACCGTCCAAGTTATTTCTCATATCAATCGGGCTTACAGATTACTATCTGTTCTATTGCAGATTGTATTGTGAAATTGAGATATAACTCTTTGATATATTTCTTGGTTGAGCTCGCTTTATTGGGTGTGGTTGTTATACCCCCGTTTTTTTAGAGAATAGTTTTTCCCACAAGGTTTTGTAACTCGGCAAGGTTTTTAATGAGACAACAACAAACACCGGGAAGTAATTTCACAACTTAGGCTATTGTCTTTCCTACAAGGATTTTCTGCCTTAGGAGTTGTGAAGCAACTAATCAACTTCAACGGAGCAAAGTGATCATCTACAACGGATCACCTTTACTTGCATCTGTCACCTTGTACTCTTTTCCCTTCGTCAAGGTTTTATCCCAATGGGTTTTCCTTGTCAATGTTTTAATGAGGGAACATATTCGAGTCCAACTATGTTCTAAGTTTGCTTAATATTGTACTCTTTTTCCTTAGTTCAGGTTTTGTCCCCTTGAGTTTTCCTGACGAAGTTTTAACGAGGAAATTAACTTAGACTTGTCGATCTTTGAAAATCGTATTGCATGATGAACTACATGTAAAGTACAAGACAACATGTGAAGAGTTGTACCAAGGTTTTATCCTACTGGTTTTTCCTTGTCAAAGTTTTAGTAAAGCAATTGATTTCGGCACAAGTCATCAAGGAGAGAACGACATTAAGCACGATGTATAAAGTTTTGTTATTGAACCGCACAAGGGGGGGTGTTACAGGGCCTATGGCCCATGGATGTGCGGTCCATCTAGTTTCCCCTTTATATGTATATAAAGAAACCTATGTATTACATCTACTGATCTCTCTAATAAGATATCCTCCTTTTTGTCTCTACATCTTCTTCCTTCACCTCTGATTCTTCTTAATCAAAAACTACTTTTTTCCTAAAAACTAGCCCCCTCTAAATCTCCTCAAAAACTAAAGATTTCTAAGCCGTGGAAAAAAAAAAGAGGGGCCACATACTTCTTTGATGTGGCCCGACCCTAGTTAGCAAT
>JAJJMB010009426.1:3136876-3166205 GCA_023531105.1 Papaver atlanticum | reverse complement strand
AGAGGGGCCACATACTTCTTTGATGTGGCCCGACCCTAGTTAGCAATTCGCCGAATCATTCATGAATTATTACGTATTTGTGACTTTTATGAGCTTTGCGAATTATCCGCGACTTTTCTGTTCCGTATTAGAAACGGACGTACTAATTCGGCCCACCCAACATTACAAGTATAACTACTGGGCTCAGTTTAGTAGCATTTTAAGGCCCAACTTTATTTTCCGTTCCTTTTTTAGGGAGTTTATAGGGAGTTTCGATATCCTGACGTCTAACTAATAATAAGGCACTCTAGGCCACTAGACCAACCTTTATTTGTTGATAATGTTACTTATATTCGATGTATATTGATTTTGAATACAAAAATAAAATAAAAAACAACAGTTACAATCAGTATTTGACTATCTATTAGTATTTGATGCATGCCGAATTTTGTATGACGAATTCATTTCTGTAAAACGAATTATACACGTACGTATGCCGTTCCGAATTATCCCCGTATCACGTATTGTTGACCGAATTTGACTCTTTAAAATCCGAATAATACTCGTACGTTTGCCGTTCCGTACGTTTGCCGAATCCCGAATTGCTAACTAGGGGCCAACGACATCGCAGCTGCTCCGCTCCTAACGGGTTCATTATCCGTCTTCATTCGGGTATACTGTTATGGGGTGGTTTTTTATGTCGTCCGTGTAGAACTAGTAGATAACCCTTTCCTCCTGGTCAATTGAGAGATGAAAACGAGACTATCTGTTTTGTTGGTTGTTACTTGTATCTGGAAGGAACAAAGAAGAAAATTTAGAGAAATTGTAAATCAAAAACTAACCTAATTATCAGAAATGAAAATGGGTTGTTCTTCTTCTATAATTCCAGGTTCAACTCATCAAATGAAAAACAGAGAAAATTGGGGAGTTGAATCTTCACCGGCACAGAAAAGGCGTGGTGGGGGATGTTTCTTGTTAACAAAAGAAAGACGTTCTAGGTTGTACATATTTAAGAAATGTATTATCATGCTTCTCTGTTGGCACAAATACAACAAGTACTAATTTCACTTTAGTTTTTTTCTTTTCATTTTGTTCTTTTGCGATTGAAATTGCTGCTTGTAAATTTGTAATTAATCTTTGTATCATTACTCAGTTTTTTTTTTTTTTGATGAAATTTGCATTCCGATTTTAGCTGTTTGGCTTATATTGAGCATGTTTGGCTTATATTGAGCATTCCGATTTTAGCTGAAATTTGCATTAGAGGAATTCAAAGAATGATCGAGATAAGGTGTTACAAGAGAGAAGAAAAGCGAGGCAATGGAAAGGGTTCATTGCTGTACTGCCACAAAAAGGTATGCTTACTGTCTTACTGATGTCTTTGTGATGGGTCCTAACCCAACTAAAATTTGTTGTTACCTTAATAAATTTCGATTATAGAATTCGGAAAACATTTTATATCAACAAGAAACATGTACCTGACAAAAAGAGGATCACAACAAGTGCTAATTCCATCTGTATTATCGTTGTATTCAATGTATTGTGACATTTTGAAAATGACACATTGTATAAAAATATTCTGCTAAGGATGATGAAGATGATGACTTGATTCAGAATGATGTAGATTCCATATGATTCAACAAAGTTCCATAGACCTACAACAAGAATCTATAGCTTCCGACAGTTGATGATTCCAATAATTCTTTCCTCATCTACATCTTCAACATTCTCTATAAATTCTAGCATTCACGTAAGATTCCAAAGATTCTTCCTCTTCTTTATCTTATTGTTGATTCAATATTTGCATATTTCTTTTTAGATGGAGAATTTGTTATTAGATTATGATGAATATGATTATCCGCCTCATATACCTAGCGGACTTTTGCCAACTGATGCAAGTCCTGAATGGTTAAGTAAAGCTGATAATGCATGGGTTTTAATAGCAGCAGCCTTAGTTGGTTTACAAAGTGTACCAGGTCTCATAATTCTTTATGGGAGTATGGTCAAGAAAAAATGGGCTGTTAATTCAGCTTTCATGGCTTTATATGCATTTGCTGCTGTGCTTTTATGTTGGGTCTTGTGGGCACATCAAATGTCTTTTGGTTATAAACTTACTCCTCTATGTGGCAAACCTGCTTTTGCTCTTTCCGAATCATATCTTCTTGGTCCAGGACCAGGAGATCATCACATACCAATATCTACTTATGTCTTCTACGAGTTTGCATTTGCAGCTATTACTGTAATTCTAATTGCAGGGTCCTTGCTGGGGAGAATGAATTTCTATGCTTGGATGTTGTTCGTTCCTCTTTGGCTTACATTTTCTTACTCAGTTGGTGCATATAGTATCTGGAGTGACAATGGGTTTCTTCAAAAATATGGAGAGATTATTGATTTCTCTGGAGGCTATGTCATTCATCTATCATCTGGTGTTGCTGGTTTTACTGCTGCTTATTGGGTAAAGTTCATAAATCCCTATACTGATAGATTTCTCTAACTATCATTGGTACACCAAAAACAAGGGTCATTATTCATTAGCATATATGCCCGACCCAGAAAACAACATGTGCCATCAAGCATAGAGTACTGGATTCAATTCCTGCTGCAGCAGAGTTTGCTTACCTCCGTTAAATCTTCACCCACCTCTCCAGAAAAAGAAATAGCTAGACGAAACAAGGTCAGCTAGGATTTAACTTGTTCAAGTTGGCTATTCTAAAATGCTAATCCATAACTGCTGCAATTTCCTTAGCTTTAGTCATTTTTGTAATTCTAGTCCCATCTAGCATAACATTTAAAGTATAGAATCAGACCAACTTATGGGGGCCAAATGTTAGCATGGCACAGTTAACAGGTCAAGGGTGAAGTCTGACCTTGCTATATGTCACCGTCTAATAATGTTATCTTAAGGTTGTTAGTGCACAACTGATCATGTGCTGGTTGACCGCAGGTAGGACCAAGGATACCACATGACAGGCAACATTTTCCACCAAACAATATTATCCACATGTTGGGAGGTGCAGGGTTGCTGTGGTTAGGGTGGAGTGGGTTCAATGGAGGTTCGCCATTGTCAGCTAACATGCTCTCGGCTTTAGCCATCCTCAATACCCATTTTTGTACTGCTATCAGCCTCTTGGTTTGGATGGGTTTGGATATGTATTACTATAAAAAGAGTTCTGTATCAGGCGCTGTTCAAGGAATGATAACTGGCCTCGTCTGCATCACTCCCGGTGCTGGTCAGTTTTATTTCCTTCCCATGTCTTTCTTGGGTTTGCAAAAGATCACACCAAATTGAAAACAAGAACCAATGGGAATTGATTCAATCTATCAGGTTTAGCAACTTCGATGCACAACCTGTAATAGGATCAACACTAACCCTGAGTAGTTGTCAATTTCAAATTTTCAAATGCAAACTACTAATATATAGATTGCACTGCTTATTTTATGTACAGGGTTGGTGGAACCATGGGCGGCATTGGTCATGGGTGTATTGGCAGGTTTTGTACCATGGTACACTATGATGGTTCACAAAAGATCCACTCTCTACCAACTAGTCGATGACCCATTAGCCGTTTTTCACACCCACTCAGTTGCAGGTTTACTAGGAGGCATACTTTCTGGCATCTTTGCGAAACCAAGTTACTTAAAAATGTATTATGGAGTAGAAAAGCTCCATAGACCAGGGCTAGTTTATAGTGTAGCACAGGGACAACTCAGGGACGGTTTAATACAAATGAGCTACCAGTTACTCGGAGCAGGCTTCATTTTTGTATGGAATGTGCTCATGACAAGTTTGATTTGTATATTCATAAGTAAATTTGTTAACCTTAGAATGAGCGATGATGCTCTTAAGGTTGGTGACGATGCTGCACATGGCGAAGAAGCTTATGCTTTGTGGGGTGATGGTGAATTGGGTCCTCCTTTGCGCCTTCATATGACTCCAAGACTTCCTTCTTTTTGTCTCCCATCTTGAAGCAATACTAGTTTTAACAACTAGATGCAACCTATACATATCTATATAGTACTTGATAACATTGTGCCTTCAAAATGACAAAAAATGTGCATTCTGTATAAGCAATCAAGTTCAGTTGTATGTGATACAGTTTGATATATCTTTCTATAATTGAAAATAAAGAAAATATGATTGGAGTGATCAATCTGAACAATTACTCTAAACCTCTTTATTCGCTCTTTCTGCGAACAGATACGGCGATCTTAATCTTGTCTTGCATTTTCCGGACATTATCTCACTTTTTTCTTTTTGGTTTATTGAAACCTACTGAAAAGTCTCAAACATATGTCCCACTTCTTCAACATTGCTAATAGGGGGTACAAAATTGCTTTGGGGGTGTACCTTGCAAGGATTGAGGATGTTTGTCCTACACCAATGTTGGTACACCCCCAAACAATTTGGTACCCCCTATTAGCAGCCATGCGCTTCTTCTTCTTTGGTTTGCATATTGAGGTGTCAAGTACTCTTTCATAGTTCCACTATTTCAAAATCGCTAATAACAGGTACCAAATTAGGTGGGGTGTACCAAAAGCAAGATAAGACAAAATAAGTTTTCATATAGGATAAAACTGATTTTGCCTTGGCTTGGTACACCCCCCACCTAACCTGGCACCCCCTTTAACAGCCTTGCGCTATTTGGTTTGCAGTTGAATTGTCATTGACGAGAAAATACAAGTCGTGCAAATTTGCATAGTTAGCGATTAACAAGACCATATATGACGCACCTGAATATGTAATGAAATATGCAGCTAACAGTCCTAGATACTAATGGTGTTCTCATCAAACTGAAAATGTTTCAAGTGTACTCCAAATGATAGTTTTCTACTGGTCAAATTTGGTATGCCATGTGCCAATGGGTCTACGAAAATGACCAGTTAGGAGGTCAAAACAAAGCTGCTTGATTCCTCGAACATTTGCACTTTTAGGCCTAGCGACGGCCGGTCTAGCAAAAAAATAGTAGAACAGTGACCACCGTGACCAGCATATGGGAATTCTTTGAATGTGTTGAAAGTTTGGAACAACCAAACCCAGAACCTAGTTTCAAAAATCAGAGTCGTCAAGGCCTGGCCAATTCCTTGTTTCACAAAAGATATTCTAATCCAATGGCTATAGCATACCGTAGATAGAGTGATTGACAAAAGATGGGTAGTTTCATTTCATTTAAGTCTAGGCCATGTTCTAGAAAATGAAAGCATGGTAGAAAAGAAGCGTTTTTGATGCTGCTAAGTGCTGCATTGTTAGGTTGAAAATTTACTGAACATGGGATAAAGCAGAATACTAGAATTTGGCCATACTAGAGAAAGTTGGTTAGAAACTTGAAATTGAGGCCATACAAAATATAAGAGATCAAGGAGAGAGATTTGTATGTTATCTGAAATGGGTGTCAAATGGAATAAAAGGAGATGGCTCAAACAGGGTGGTGGTGGGTAGATGAGATCTTCAATATTAGCCTTTTGTCCTAAAATCTCTTCACCAGCAGCTACACGGTCCCTCAGGGTCTGTTCATTTCTGTTAGTTTCTGTTCTTGGCGGCATCCTTTGTTTGGGATTATGCCCTAGTTGGATGTTGCCTTTCTGCATTTATTAGGTGTACAATGAACTGAGATATTGTTTCCAATAAAAGAAGAGAAAGTTTTGCAACTTGGCCTAAAAGCAATAAAGACACTACCAAAGATAACCTGCACTTGAAGATATACTAGGATATGATATCAGGAGAATACAGATAAAATTATCGAACTTGGAACAAACAAATCAGAACCAAATTAACCATCAATATCAAATTACTACTACTATTCATTAGGATCTTGTTTTTTACTATGCAAACAACCTACCAAAATACATAATCGCGTCCTCTGGATAGCTGATGACGACGTAAATTTAACGCTTTACCGAATCCAAGATTATGCAAATGGGTCCAAATTAGTGTATCTTTGGCTTTTGGGGTTCCTGTTCTAAGAGAAAAGTCTATATGCCAAATGCACATCAGGTCTCATATAAGTTTTGCAAAAAAGTAAAAAATATTTATTCCATTGCCGGGGTTGCAAAAAAAAATATAAAAATATATATATATATATATATATTCCATTGCCGAGATTTGAACCCGGGTCGCCTGGGTGAAAGCCAGGTATCCTAACCGGGCTGGACTACAAAGGATTTGTGTTTACGTGTAGAAGGTTGTTAAAAGGAATACTATTAACTGCTTATGTATATTTTTTTCACGAGGTTTCGCCTTTAGTCTCACATCAGTAATGACGATCCATTGCCATGTGATGTTGTAATGTCTAAAATCTTGTTTTTAGATGGTCATTACTGATGTTGTAATGTCTAAAATCTTGTTTTTGAAAAAACTAAAGAACGATGGGATGCTTTCGAATTTGGTGATGTTTAACATACTACTATTTTATCCATAAATCAGCAATTCAGCTCTTGTACTAAGAGACTCACACAAACGTACACGTAAATTCTTTCCAATAAGAAGAAGGTAAAATACCGTGTGTGTTTACAACTCCTTGACTAGTTATGATGCTTTTACATGACAAAATCGTGTGTTTTTTTCATAGAAAGGATTTAATTAAATAATATAGTACAATAGGCTATCAATTTCTTGCTTATTGAAAACATTACATAAAATAGTAGACTTGAGGACTTGTTGTTGAGTTTGTTGACATGTGTTGAAGATGTTGTCTCACTTTCTTTGCCACTGAATCTGCCGTTGTGTTGTGTTATGTTTCATGTTGGTATAATGAACCTGAAGTTGATGAAGTTTTTCTAATAGAGATTTCACCTTCATGATAATTCTTCTATTATGTTTTTGATGTTAATAATTTCCGCTAGTTGGTTGCAGTATGTACCAATTACGACGCTTAATAGAAGATTGTTAACATAGCCAATTGCTTGTTATTGACAAACCTATAGCTTTTGCTTGAAGAGATGAGGTAGTATGGTTAGATCTCGCCGCAATGTGCATAAACGATTCTTGTTTTACCGAGTAATTAATATGAAAGCATATTCCATTGAGAGGTCGTCTTCTTTAGAAGAAGCATATCAATAAATATACACCAGTCTATTTAAATATTAACCCAATAAGGTTTGGTAAAATTCGAGGAGTGAGGTTTGGTAATATGAGGTCGAGAAATGGATGGGTTGATATTTAGGAGTTTTCTAATTTTTCCTATCAATATACATGAACTCGGATTAGCTTTTTTTTTTAAATGAATGAGCATCTGTGTTCATGGGAACCACACTATAGACTATTTTGGTAGTGAAAGGCACATGCTCAGAAGAAGATATTCAACTAGCTACGCACTCACTAATGAAGGTATTTGAAAAATCCGCATTAAAGAGCCTAAGGAGTAAGAAACCAAATTTCCCTGGAAAATGGGCATTCTCTAAAGAGATGGTACTCAGATTTCGAAGTTTGCTAGTTACACATCGAACAACCTAGAGAAATTATAAACACATGCGAAGCATGCCGGCTTGAAGTTTGAAGTGCCTTTTGCAGTAACTGGGATTTTCCAAATCTTTTGCCACAAAAGATTTATGTTTCTGCTGGGAGATTGGTTTATTAGGAAATTGTAAACATTTTTCACCGAGAAAGAACCAGAAGGATGATGTTTCCATCTAATTATATATGAGCCACTGATTTATGGTGATGTGGATATGGTTTTTTCTTTTATTTACGGGGTAAACAGATCATCAAGCTTGGAACTGTCCAATTATATTCAGGAGATATCATCTCCTTGAACAAAAGAGGAAGTGGTTCTTCTTATCAGTTGTTTTGGGGATGGAGGTTGAGTTGGCAATCCATTCATTTTACCAAATTTGTGTGGAGGCTCAATCGATCTGCCATATGTAATTATCCTTGATAAGGGAAAATATTATTTTGGATACTGTCCAGATCCAAGAAAGGTTATACTTTGTCGAAGAATCGAAAGGATATGAGCTTAAAAAGTACTTTGCTTTCAATAGTTAGACCCAAAGTTAGTTAGGTTCTGAAATTAGACGGCCCGCCAATTTGGTTAAAAGAGCAATATTGAATTGGTGTGCGTTTTTAATACCAAGACCCTCCAGAGATTTAGGCTTGCACATGCTTGACCAGCCTTTTAAATACCCCCTTTTGCATTTTGATTTATCTTTATTCCACCAGGAATCTCCCTATATATGGTCTAACAAATCTAAAGTGGATTTCGGAAGAACCAGTATTTTTATTTGGTAAGTAGGATAAACTTGCAAGATAGATTAGATAAGTACTATTCTCCCAACTTGAGAAATATGAGAGAAGTTTTGACTCCCAAACTTGCAATGTGGAATGATATTTTTGAAGGAGGGGTTCAAAATTTTCCTTGCGGTTTCTGTCGAAAAACAACGAATATACCAATATATATATAATTTTGTTTATCATTCACGGTATCTTTAGATTTTTGTTATTATTTTACCATGTTTTTGGTGAATTAGAAGGTTGAAGTAGATTTCAGATTTTTGAAGATTTTCTATCTGCCCAATGATTTTCCCGCTCGCCATCAGAGCTTATGAGAGGTCGATAAGCCGCTCGTGGCTAAGAACGAAAACAACAGAAGGAAGAAAAACTCGAAAGGAAACCAATTTTTCATAGGAAAACGAAAGGTGTCTTAGTTAGCACAGAGTTTCGGGTGAGAAAATATATGGATATTCAAAACACAACTCCTTGTAATTATTTATTTGGTATGTCAAGTTTATGTGTATTAGAAACTAAGTACAGAATTGACTTTACAATCTACCGAGAAAAAATTATAATACCTTCATTTCAAAAAGATAAACCTGTTCATGTACCAAATTACCCGTAAAATAAGCTTATATTTTCAAATCGAAGGGAGTAGTATTTCATGTTTGCTAGTACTAGCCTAGATTATGAATTTATGAATCAAAAGGATCTCATATTTTTACATTGATGATATCGGAAGCTTTTTCACTTATTTCCTGAAAATAGGAAAACGACAAAATAATAAATATAAACCATTTTCAACACCTAATAATATTCCATCCATACAGGAACAATGCACTAGTATCTCCACTGTCCTCCAGTTCTTCCGGGAGACGAGCACTAATAAAAATATTCAAGAGGACCAATACGAATTGCATTGATAGGATAGGTAGATGCAGGGGACGTCTTTCTTTCTCTGTTCACCGCATTTACGCGTCTCCTACGCGTTCATCCAAAGCTAATTTTCAACCAAATTTTCTCACCATCCATGTGGGCTTAATATTACAAAGAACATCAGAAGATTCGAAACACCTTGGTAATCGTTTAATGTCACGTTTCCCAAATCTTCATTGGACCTAATTTTCGGTTTCAAACTCATTAAAAAAAAGTAAAAAAATGAAAACAAATTGAGATTTTTAGGTCATATCCTTTCCACCACAACGAAATTCACCGTAATCAAAAAAGTAAAGATAGACTGACCCCTTAAAATTTTCTTTTTGTTTCTTTTGATTCCAAAAGGGTAATGCCATAATACACCCTCTCTATTTACTCTACCAATCAATGATATTTTTTCTTCTATTCTTTCTATAAATACTTAACACGCCAACACAAAAACCTCTCAAGGCAATAAGAATAGGTCTTATCTAAGATTTTTTTTCTTGCCTTCCTCCTCCACCTCCCTCTGTTTCTTCCTTTTCTAGATTTCCATGGCTTCTCAACAGATTAGAGTCATGGGAACAAACCCAAAGAGTCATCATCAAGAGATATTGGGAGCACCAGGAGTTAAAGGAAAAAGGGTCATGAATAATTCATCCACAGACGGAGTTACTGATTTCATTCATTCAATCATTTCAACCACAAAACAAGAGGTTAAAGATCCTTTCTATGTTTTAGACTTGGGAAAAATCGTCACTCTTATGGATAAATGGAATCATAGTCTTCCGTCTGTCAAACCCTTTTATGCTGTCAAATGTAATCCTGAACCAGCTTTACTTGGTACCCTTGCTCTCTTGGGAGCAAACTTCGATTGCGCTAGTAAAGGCGAAATCGAAACTGTTCTTGCTCTGGGTGTTTCGCCGGATCGTATTGTTTATGCTAACCCTTGCAAGAGTGAGTCTCATATTAAGTATGCGGCTACTGTTGGTGTCAATCTTACTACATTTGATTCTATCGATGAAGTCGAAAAGATGAGAAAATTTCACCCTAAATGTGGGTTGCTGATGCGTATTAAGGCACCGGAGGATGAAGGTGCTCGGTGCCCGTTAGGTGATAAATACGGTGCACTGCCGGAAGAGTTTGTTCCGTTGCTAGAAGCTGCTAATGCTGCGAATTTAGTTGTTCACGGGGTTTCTTTTCATGTTGGTAGTGGCGCGACACATTCGAGGGCGTATCACGCTGCAATTGCTGAAGCTAAAGCGATTTTCAATACTGCGGAAAAGTTTGGTATGGCTAAAATGCATATACTTAATATCGGTGGCGGGTTTACACTTGGTTCGCAGTTTGATGATGCTGCAATTACTATTAAAAATGCTCTTGAAACTTATTTTCCTGATGATCAAGAACTGATGCTCATTTCGGAGCCAGGCCGGTTCTTTGCCGAGACAGCATTCACATTAGTCACGGACATTATCGGAAAACGTGTCCGTGGAGAGCTGAGGGAGTATTACATTAGTGACGGCATATATGGTTCTATGAATTGTTTGTTATACGATCACGCCACTGTCACCGCGAAACCTTTGGCTTATACGTCAAACCCCGATGATCCTAATTGCGCAGGATTGAAGACGTATACCTCTACTGTGTTTGGGCCAACTTGCGATGGACTTGATACGCTTCTAACAAATTATCAGTTGCCTGATCTAAAGGTGAATGACTGGCTTGTTTGGCCAGACATGGGGGCTTATACTGCATCAGCTGGTTCTAGTTTTAATGGTTTCAATACTTCAGCAATTCCTACATATCTTGCTTATTCAATTCCCAACTAACAATATAAAGATCTTCTTTTTATTTCTCTTTTGCTAAGACTTCCTGTGATAGTCTTAGATTTTGGTTCTGTCTATTATTATGTTATGTAAAAGGGGTAAAAAAGTGGATCCAGCTCATTAGTGGACTAAAATGTATTGCTTCTGAATCACAGAAATGAGAATACAAATCCTAATTTACAGTGACTTTATTGTGTTTTTACTTTTTGTATTAAGACAATCCAATTGCATTCAAAAAGAAAAGTGTGCAATTGAATAGGAGAATCTTTATAGATTACACGTTTTAACTCCAAGATTAATTCAAATTTTTTTTACAGTAGAAGGTACAATTTTATAAATATTTCGGGTGGCTGAAAAAGTAACAAAGAAATTATCAAAATTACATGGACATATGCACTAGTCCACTACAGCTAAAACTGATGAACATAAAGCAGAAAACTCTCTAGAACTTAAACCTTAATTATAAAGTAAATGTTCCACCGCTATAATGAGTTGTTTAGTGCTTCTCCAAATGTTAATTCAATTTCGGCGACTCAAACCCTGAAATTCAAACTAGTCCCACCATCAAGGAAAAGAAAATTCATTGGACCAAGTTGAGCAGCTTAGTATCTCCAATTCATTCATTGCCTACGAATGTTGAGTTTTAATACACACTTTGATCTTAATCACTCTTTGAATTATTTGTTGGATTGCAAATTTGTACATATTGAATTAGGCGAAATAGCGTCACCAAAAACAAGAAAGTCATTTTGGCATTCATGATTCTGATGACAGCCCTTCTAAACATACCTGTCCTTTTGGACAAGGTTAAAACCCTAGACTCAGTTTTCATGGGTCCCGATGAGCCCCGCAGAGGACAGCAGGGGGCTAGTTTTTTCCGTTGTTCATTAAGACTTTCTGCTCTGATGAAATGTCATTTCGAAACCGAATCTCTCCTAACTACTACTAGTATATTCACGAGACTTGCATAAATAGGTTGCTAGTCTGCTCCACCAACAACCCAATTTTTACTTTTAAGATCTTAGTGTTTGTTCACGTGCATGTCTTGAAGACTAGAAAGTGATTTCGCTGCAAAGAATATCATAATATTTCCTTTGATTATTGCCCCAATTAGAAAATTACCTTCTATTCTTGGCGATGATTCCCGCCAACTTGATCAGAATATGTTTGTGCTTTGTATATGCGGTTCCCGCCAAAAGTCTACATCGGGTTAGTATTTTGTCATTTAGGTTAGGTGCGAACTTGAGATGTGCCTGTAACTTTAAAATCAAAATTGCCATAAACTGCAGCTTTTTTTTAACAGCGAAGGGAGTCGGGGTCGAGTGAGTTGTCGTATTTCACTTGTTGCACTTTTATTGGATGATGTCTTTAAATAGTTTTTGATCTTTGTTTCTCATATGGATTATGGACCGCTAGCACTGCCTCGATTCAGAAACCTCACCTCACTAGGGTCCAGTACAAGATAGGAGGCAGAGATCTACAGGCTGTTGAAAAAGATTAATTGAAACTGCATCTCGAGTACCTAAGAAAATTGGTAGGGTAGGGCCACGGCCACGCCGCTGAGATCGAGTTATTGAGCTAGTACAAGTGTCAAGGGGTCTTGCTAAACTCCTTCCATCCTATGGTCCTAGAAAACTCCCTCAACATCGTGGCTCAACTTGGACACAGCATAATATGGGGTGTTAGCCTTTTGAATAGAAAACCCAATGACAAAGAACCAGAATGTACAAGATTTATAGCCCGTTTGGCAACACATTACGAAGTTATTTCTTGACTTATTTAAGTCAACAAGCAAGAAGCAAGAAGTCTGGTTGGATGACACATTTTGAAACAACTTTTATAAGTAGAGAAGTAGTTTTTTTTCGGAGCCAAAAATCTCGACTTCCAACTTCTCCCGGAAGTTGCAGAAGTAACATCTCCTCGTTAATACCATCTTTATCTTATTTTTGTTTCTTTTTATAAACTTTCTTCTTTCGTTTCGTGAACTTCTTCATCTTCCTAGAAAAAAATATCTCCTCTTTTATCTCAGAGTGGTTGTGATTAGGAAGATAGAAAGAAATAGATACCATTCAAAGGTAAATCTTTAAAAAAAATTGATGAAATTTCTGTTCTTTAGGTTTGCATTATGGGTTTTTTCTTCTGATTATAGAAATATCAGAAGTCTTATAACTTTGATTTGTTGCTTGATTTATTCTGTCTTTTGATTTTTTTTTGAATGGGTATTGCTTGATTTAACGATGGGCGATTTTCAAACATAATCTAGTAACGGAATGTAACATCAGTCTTTTTTTTTTTATATAGAAAAGTAGAACCCAATATTAGTGATGGGCCATCCAACGATAACAATAACAGTAACACATGTTTATATACGCGAGAGTAGATTATTAATCAGTGGCGGAGCTACTTGAGGACTTGGGAGGACAGTTGTGCTCCCTAAAATCTTAAAATTGCCTATTTAGTCTTTGCATTTTAAGGTATTTTGTATTTGTCCCCCTTAAATGTTCTAAAATTGCAATAATAGGTCTAAATACTAACAAATTTCAATTTTTTTGTTGTAATTTGTTTTAAAATGTACGAGTAACAGGTTTGAACTGTATAAAATTTCTTATAAGCATCGAATGTGTGTGGAAACCAAATAGAAGTATCATAAAATGAGGGCATTTTACAATTTAAGTGTCATCTATTATAGCAAAAAGTAAAAAAAAAATTTTTTTGTGGTGCTTGTTTTGGTATTCCCATTTGTCCCCCAACCATAAAACTTTGGCTCCGCCACTGTTATTAATGCATGATCTAATTCAGTAATATTTTTTTTGGAAATCGATGAAGAAACCCCTACTCCAAAGGGAGAGATACAAAACAACCAAATTTGATCCAATTTTTATCTGGTCTATAAATTTTCCTTCTCTGGTTTGTAAATCTCGACGAAAAGATCGTCACCCATCAGGGAAAAAACAAAGAAACTTTATCAAATTTGTGATAATTAAGATCATCAACAGTGAGGAAAAATTCACCAGACGACAAACAATAACAAAAAAAGCCAGAGCTTAATGAATGATCATAATATCTGAATAAATATAGAAAAAAAATAATCTTACATCGACGCTCTGAATCTAGTACTAAAAACATACTTCACTAAACAAGAAACAAGTAAAACTGAAACATAACCGAAAATAGATAGAAGCGCCGACTGCTCAGAGTTTTCGGAGATGTTGTTGTTGCTGGACTTGATAGGAGATCATTTCTAAGAATGATTGTATGCATTGATGTTTTCTCTTCACCCAATCACAAACCAAACCTGCGCTAAACATCCAAGGATCCAACAAAACAAACCTAGAAAATACAAAGAGCTGAACCGAAAAACCTTAAATTGATACCTAATACTTGATAAAAGTATATAAACGAAAGAGGAAAGAATAAAGGGATGGTTGTTTATCTGCTCAAGTCAGCTCCTAGGTGCTCAAACTCTTGAGTTTTTCATCCCTGGATTTTCAGGAGAGAATCTTTTGTTTACCCATAGGCTTGGTTTTTATGGACTATCTTTTTTCTCCGCTAAGTCCAAAAAATCAAGATTGGTATAGATACCAGTAGTAACAAGGGAATACCAACCCACAAGCGAGTATAGGCAGACTCAACTTGTTGAAAGAAGGTGATGCTCTTAATAATGCTCCGTTGGAAGAATAGTTATGGAATGAAATCAGGCTCAACGAGTTAAAGCGAACAAGACCTCAATTTTGTACCAAAGAGCTAGCCAACGTGTATGGTTTTACTTGCGGGCCGGGATAATAACTCTCATTATTTTCATGAGTTTCTAATTCCAAGGCTAAAAGAAAACGCATTAATAAGCTTGAAGTTGAAGGTGTTGATGTGTTTGACCAAGACATTATCAAATGCAGACTGAAGGATTATTCTACTTTGTTTAGTTCCTCTTCTTATGCAACTCGTTGTTTTGATTATATGGATTTGTCATAGGTTGATGATGAAAATGCGAGGTACCAAATATACCACCAACTTTTTCGTTCCGCAACCTGTATGGACAAAACCTAATATAATTGCAAGTAGATCCATTTAATGATCCTTGAAAATATGTGTATAGAGTTTACATCTCTATCTCCTCTCAATCCGTAATATAAACTAAGGAGTCCGTCGACCTTATTGTTAAGAAGAGTACTTGGACGATCTAAAAAATAAATATCCAAGATCAATCTAGTCGTATTCAAATAATCCAATCGGGAATTCTGCCAAGTAATAAACTTGTTATCTATCTTTCAAGATACGAATTCTACAAGAAACAAGTCTTGTAATCGATCACAATTAGATGGATGTAACTACTAAGAATTAATAGGTAATACTAGCGTAAATCCTATTATAATGATAAAAATATAATGCAGAAAAGGAAAAACACAAGACACCAGAAGTTTTGTTAACGAGGAAACCGCAACTGCAGAAAGACCCCGGGACCTCGTCCAGAATTGAACACCAAATTATATTAAGCCGATACAGACACTAGCATATTATCAGACCTCGGACTAGAATGTAGTTGAGAACGAATCCACCCTCCAAGCGATTCAGTTACAGTTGTGCTCCTTACTTCTCTTGAACCTCGCAAGGCTCTACGCAATTGATTCCCTTAACTAACGTCCTTTACAGACTAAGAGTTGCTTCAACCTTAGTGAAGACTTTTGATACCAATCTGTCTCTAACATATAAGCCTATTTGATTTCCCCTTATATCAAAGATCAAGGCTTGGAAATCTGTTTGCAATAGTCAAAGCTAGCAAACTTCACTATCCGAAACACTTACACTCACTTAGATGAGAAGCCTGGATCTTTTGCCACATCTCATGAACAATCTTCAACTTATTAATTAAGAATAGTTTTCAGATATCTATCTTGAGGAATCACAAAGTTTGAGATGAAGATAACTTTGCAATTTATATCTATCTTGTCTGAAAGAGATTACAAAAACCTCGATAACATAAAAGCAAGATCAGGATACACGAACTATCAAGGTGAAGATAGTCGGACATGGCTTCACGAATCCCCAAAGTGAAGTCTTTTAGTCGTAAACCTAATTATGTTTTTCAGAGGAAACCTAAGTTCATAAAGGATAACTCTAGCTATCAACTATGACACAAAGTGTCAGAGATTAAATTTCCTAGTTGAAAGAGCATATCTATTTTTAGTTTTTCAAGAATGAGGGTTGCTTAGAATTCAAGTTAAGATAACTTGAGAATCAAGCAAACACTTTCTCTGTTTAGATGAAACTCTAATTAGGGTTTCCATTAAAACATGTGAGAATTAATCTTGAAATACAATGGAAGAATATACACAGTGGTCCAGTTACGTAACCGTGTACACAGTGGTCCAGTTACGTAACCGTGTACACAGTGGTCCAGTTACGTAACCGTGTACACAGTGGTCCAGTTATGTAACCGTGTAGAATGACCTTTCTGATTTGGCAAACATGCCTTTTGAACTAAAAGCAAGTTGATGTCTAATTAAACACTCAAGAGTTTAATCATGCATTAGTGTTTTAGTGACCAATAAAGTCTTACAAGTGTTCACGAGAGTCACAGAAATGCTAGACATATTTATTTTTTTTAAATAAGTCTTTGAACATCTGCTAAATTCTACTGGAACCATTGGTGAAACGGCTCGTGAACCGTATGGCTAAATATCACGACTCAGGAAGCTACGGTACGTACACCATGTTCGCCAACCCTACTCAGCTCGAGATATCAGATGTACACTGTTCGCGAACTAGGTTTGCCAACCGTACTCGGTTTATGAACTTAGATGGACACAGTTCGTGAATAGGGTTCGACAACCTTAAACCTTTTTGAAAACGCGGGGGTACCAAAATACACCACCAAATTTTTCTTAGGAAATCTGTATGGACAAACTTAACACAATTCTGAGAGTTCAACTTAATGAATCTCAATCAAGGAATAGTATCTAGAGTTATATCTATATCTCTTACAATCAGAAAGTTTACAGAGACTAGTCCGTGAACCTGATTTACGTGTGAGAGTACGTGGGTGATTCTAAAGATCAATTTCCCAAGTAATCAATCAAGTCGTATCCAACAAACAAGGTCGGATGTATCTACTATGATGATTTATTTACGTACAACCTGTGATATTTCGATTATAAAGATAAACAATATAATGCGGAAAAGGAATAACACGGACATCAAAAATTTTGTTAATGAGGAAACCGTAAATGTAGAAAAACCCTGGGACCTAGTCCAGATTGAACACCAAACTGTATTAAGCCGCTACAAACACCAGCCTACTACCAATTAACTTCGGACTGGAATGTAGTTGAGACTGAATTAAACCCTCACATCAATTCAGTTACAGTCGTGTTCCTTACGCCTCTTGAATCCCAGCAGGACTCCGCGCAATTGATTCCCTTAGATGACGTCACACCAACTAAGAGTTGTTTCAACTCAATTGAAGACTTTAAACCAATATGCCTCCCACAGATAAGCCTATATATGTAATATCATATTTTTTTTAATAAAAGATCAAGGTAAATGAAATCGATAGTAATATACAAAGTCTAGCTAACCTCAAAATCCAGACTTATGCAACCCGAAGTGCATCCTAGATTATTATTCACCTCACAAGTAAAAAACTTGTGGAATCAACAAAATTTTAGACGAAGAGAACTTTGATGATTACTATATACCTTGATCAAGTGAGCAGCTCAACAATCGATCAAGATCGGGATACTCGAGCTATCAGATAAACAATAGCTGGACTTGACTTCACGAATCCCTATAACATCTTTGTAGTCACTAAACCCTAAAAGGGTTTTTGGAGAGGACGACTCTAGTAATAACTAGGACACACCAAAAAGTAGTTTCGGGATTCAATGATCCTAGTTGTCTGAGGTTCTCCTTATATAGACATTCAAAGCATAGGTTGCTTTAGGTTTAAGCTAAGACAGCTTCGGAACCAAGCAAACCATATCCACCGTTAGATGAATCTTTGAATCTGATTTACATAATCAAGATATACACTCTGGTTAGGATGAACCATAACCGAACCGTGTATAAGACCACGCTCATGAATGGTTAGCCGAAGCTAGTCAACTGAACCATAATCTTGAGCATTTACATAAACACTTAAGACTTAACTCGAAACACAATCAAGTGATCAAATATGTCTATGGTGTTTTATAAATATGAATAGAGATTATTCAAATTCTAATTATCTCGGAGAAATAATTTTATGTGCATAAGAATTTAATTGACATGGTAAGTAGGCGTATAAATTTCAAGTACTTAACCTGTTCGTGAATAGTTATGTCATGGTACGTGTACCGGTATGTATACTTTATAACATAACCGAGTTCCAGAGTTCACATAACTTTTTCAGTACGTGTACCGGTATGTAAACCATTTAAACAAAACCAAGTTCCGGAGTTAACATAGAACTATTTTGGTATGCGTACTGGTATGGATACCATTTAAACATAACCAAGTTCCAAAGTCCACATGACTTTTCTGGTACGTGTACCGGTATGGATACCAAATCGGTTCCATAACCAACAGTTCCTTTCTAGTATGCGTACTGGTTTGCGTACCTATCCGGATTCACGAGTTCACAGACTTTTAAAGGTGTACATATATACTAATATGCGTACCAAAAATCTGTTTGTCGACATATAGCTACTCCGTTTCGTGTACTGAGTACATGCATTACGGCTTCAGACTTAAAACAGTTTTCTCAGTTTGTAAGACTGATATATACAGTATCTTATATCTGAATTTATAGTAGTTATGTATTTCTCTATAAATTGATTCGAAACATTCCCGAATAACATCAATGACACATATCATTGTTCCAGGTTATTTTCGAATGATAATCTTGAATTATGATTTTGATTGCGACCAATAAATTTTTCTTAACCGAAATTCATCAAGTATGAAATGCTCATTAAGCTTAGTTATATTTCAAGGACTAATTATAAGAAGAATCTTGACTCGAAATTCTTGATATGCTTATGATAGTATATTTAGTTACGCGACAATGTCTTAAAGATAGAAAAGTGAATATAACTTGAGAAATAGGTGGTTCAGTCTTCACTTACCTTTTGTTGATGAAGTTTTCTAAAAGCTTCAGTTGATCTTCGCCTTCAAATGGTAGAACGCAATGATGACTGTCGTGATGTCCTTTTGTCAACTACATTTTATATCCTAATCTGAGACTTAACTAATTGTGGACTAGAAATCAAGATATAGTTTTGACAACTAAATTTGACAACAAGCTTGATGTTAGAGCACTGCTCGGTCGAAATCGCAAGTGTTGCTATCTCAAGCTTGTTTGTCAAGTTTAGTTGATCAAAACTGTATACTTGATTTCTAATATACTTATAGCTATGTCTCGGATTAGGATAGAAGTGTGTAGTTTAGCTTTAGACTTCACGATGTTCACCGATTGAAGAAGAAGATCTACTGAAGATCTTGGAGGAACTTCATCAACAAATGGTATGTGGAGACTAAAAGTTATCTATCACTCAGAAGTCTATTCCTATTTTATCTTCTAAAGAGACTAAGTCGTAGAGCTATATAGACTTGTATATTATACACATTTGAAATTTTGAGCCGAGTTTATCTCGTTTATATATTTATCGAAATACGTGTTGGAAGCTTTTAGCTTTAGCTAAAGTTCATCATCTATTTGACGAGTTTAGTGGAGACAATTTATTTGTTGGAAACTAAATATTAAGTCAATATTACTAACCTCAAGTGGAAGGATGATGTCGTCGTTGTAGTTCGTTACTTCTTCTAATTCTTCAGGTCTTCGTAAGAATACTTGTATGTCTCAACAATCTAGACTTTCTAGTCTAACCTAAACGAAGTCGACTCTAGTATTTAATCAAGCGACTCTAGATGAGTTTTGATACTAAAATATGACAACCAAACTTGACATACCAACGCTTGGTGAGTTCAACCGAGCTATGCTCTAACATGTTGTTCATGATATACTGACAAAATCACAGTCAGAAACTGATAAACAAAGTACTATTACTTTGATAAAATATGATTGGTTAAATTTCTCTGACCAAGAAAAAACTGTGTCTCCAGGGAGGAAAACTTCTTTACTAAATGAGTATGATAAAACTACCTATTCTGATTTCATTGAAACTCGGAAAGTGTGCTATTACTACAACACTAAACGACATGTTCAAAGAAAGTGTAAACTGGGGTTGTAAACTGAAGGGTGTAACTGATATTCAGATGTGTAAACCTCTTGAGGCTAAATCACATTCTAGCGAATTTGCTTCTAGAAATGTCGGTACTTCATGGTCCACGAATATTCAAACAAGTAAAAAGGGTAGTGTGCAAAATCGTTTTAAAAAGAACTCGGTGAAACTGTCACAAATATGGGTTCGAAAAGATACTCATACGCCTCCTAAAAAGGTTGATTTTTTCGTTAATGAAACATCTCAACAAGCTAACGTGAATTTGATCATTACATGATATAAGGATCTTATTGATAAACTGTCATTCTCCTTGAAGCAAACAATCTCAGATAAGGATTCTAACCGTTTCTCGTATTATAATGACATAAATTTCTATGATCATTTTTATCGTTCCAAAAGGGTTTTCTTAGCAAAAGAAAGAGGTAAAAATAGTAAACTGTAGCATAATTCCTTTCCTGAGCACATGGCTCACCCTTGTGCAAACTAGGCACAAGTTTTGGAACCTTATCCATGAAACTCTTGATGGATAAGGATTACTGCATGACAGGTGTACCATTTATCTCGAGTAGTACTTGAATATGATGAGCTATAATCTTTTTCATAATCCAACTTTTTCATAATTTCGAATCAGACCCGAATGTTAAGAATTCTTGTTGACCTAAGCTCCAAAAAGGTAAAGCATTCTCTGATTAAAGTCTTTTCCATGAATAATAATTCTCTTGTGCTCTAAACTCACATTTATTGAGTTAAGAATGCATTATTATAGATAAGGAAGAAAATTACAGTATTGAAAATTGTTGTGTGCTCTCTAAAAGACTGTTTTTCGATCCTAAAATATTCTAAACCTATTTGGAACAACGGGTTCCGTACCATCTGAAATTTCACGTACCTTTACGTCGTGACCGTACAAAACCCTAATATCTAAGTCAGGCCATGAACCGACATGCATCCCAGAGAATACCTTTTTACAAACTCCTTTATATACCTTAACTTGTGCTTGAGAAATTCTCATCCAAGGTTTCGCACCCAAGCATGTCTCCTATGTCTCGAATTCTTGAAAGCATGGATAAAGCTCTTAATCGCGATGGTATTAAAACAAGTTGTTGACTCTGCTGATGTAAATTGCTATTTTGCATATGATCATCAAGATATTGAACAGGAAGAGATGATTTCTGCTGATGTTATTTATGATTTTCTTAAACAATTTGAGGAAAAGAAACTAGAACTTGTTGAAACGTTAAAAGGTCCAGACATGTTGAAGACTGAATAGAAAAAAGGTTTTTGCTGAGCTTGCTCTCATGAAATCTCATGTTCGTGAACTACTCAATAAGGAAATTTTCTGTGAAGAGCTCGTGGATACAGTTGATGAGAAATTCAAGGGTCTCAAAACCAATAAAGAGTCTAGAAAAATCTAGTTTATTTTGTTTTCTTTTTGTCTAGGAAAATTCTTGTGGGAATTTATTCCTACTCCTGAGTAGGATAACTAGGGTTTGGTATATCAAAAATTATGAGTACACAAGTTATTTCCAACGTTCTTCATCTTGCATGTTTTTAGATTTATTTATTTAAATTCTAGAGTTGCTGGAAGATGAACTGCAGTATGTAATTGTTATAGCATTGCTCGGTCGAACTCGCAAGCGTTGCTATCTCAAGCTTGTTTGTCAAGTTTAGGTGATCAAAATTATAAGTCTTGATTTCTAGTCTACTTATAGCTATGTCTCGGATTAGGATAGAATGTGTAGTTGAGCTTTAGACTTCACGACGTTCTTCGATTGAAGACGAAGATTTACTGAGGAGAGCTTGGAGGAACTTCATCAATAAAAGGTATGTGGAGACTAAAACTTATCTACCACTCAGAAGTCTATTATATTTTATCTCCTAATGAGACTAAGTCGTATAGCTATATAGACTTTTATATTATACACATTTGATATTTGAGTTGAGTTTAACTCGCTTATCTATTTCTCGAAATATGTGTTGGAACCTTTTTGCTTTAGCTACGTTCATCATTATTCTTGACGAGTTTAGTTGGAAATAATTTATATGTTGGAAACTAAATAATAAGTAAAAAGATGATCATATGAAAATTGCCTTGAAACATTTTACATGATTTGTATGAGATAATCATTTGATGTCGACTCGGAAAGTTTCGTATTCATCATTCGATCACTTGAAAATTACTTATAAGCTAATGGTATGTGTGAGACAGCCATTGTCGTCTTCTAAGGATGTTTCAATGATTGAAATGGTAGTTTAGAACAATTAACCTTTGTATGGAAACAACACAGTATGCATACCAGTATGCAAACTATTTTAGTATGATTCAGGTCCGGAAACCTTGTTTGCGTACCAGTTTGCAAAACGGCTGGACAAGACCAAGTCCGGATACTATAGTTTGCGTACCAATTTGCAAACTTAGTTGGTTAAGTGCTAAAATCGGTTAAGTATGTTTTCATACTCATGAACAAATACATTAATAAATTAAGGAATGCAATCTTTGCAAACCATGGCTTAATGTTCATGAATTGATTTCGGTATAAGTACTTTGTACGATTACGAATCAATCCGATTTTTTTTCCGATTGGTTCATAAATATTTCCATGAGATAGTGAACAATTGAACAACTCTATTAGTAACACAATTAGATTCATTTGATTATCTTTCATGATTGATTAATCATCATATTTGATCTAGAAGTGTTAGATGAATGTGGTTAAGATAAAAGTGTTCATATGGCTAACTTCGGTTAACTATTGTTGAGGCAACTCAATATACACGTTTAGGTACGGTTACCCATATCTAAATTAAGGTATATTTCATTTGTGTGTAACAAGATAAGACCATCTATCGGTGGAAAGATATTGCTTTGGTTTTAAGCAAACTTAGCTTGAATCTTAAATCAGGTTTTCCTCTAACGGTGAATATTGAATGCTTTGTTTCTAAGCTAACCTAGCTTTGATTGTAAGCAAACCCTGATTTGAAATACTATATAAGGGAGAACTCTAGCAACTGGAAAACCTAATCCCGACACTTTCCTGTGTCCTAGTTGCGGCTAGAGTCGATTCTCCTTTAACCTAGGTTTTTCCATAACCATTATAGGTTAACGACTTGAAGACTTCATTTGGGATTCGTGAAGCCAGACCCAACTATTTTCTTCGTAGTTGCGTGTTCTGATCTTACTTGTTCTATCGAAAAAGCGGGGGTCTAACAACCACACCCAATATTTCGTTCGGTAATCTGAATAGACAAACTCCAATATACTTTCAAGAGAATCAACTAGACAGTCAGACTCAATCTATAGAAAAGTATATCAAAGAGTTATATCTCAATTTCTCAATTCAATCTGCAATCAAATAAATAGGAATTTGCGAGCCCGATTGAATAAGAGAAATAACTTGGACGGTATTACAAACCAATATCCAAGTGTCAATCAATTCAATCAACAACCCAAAGGTCGGATTCAAGAAATGATTGAACTTAACGCACAACCTATGATATTTCTATTATATAACAAAATATAATGCGGAAAAGAAATAACACAGACACCAGAAATTTTTTTAACGAGGAAACCGCAAATGCAGAAAACCCCCGGGACCTAGTCCAGCTTTGAACACCACACTGTATTAAGCCGCTACAGACACTAGCCTACTACCAATGAACTTCGGTCTGGAATGTAGTTGAGCCCAAATCAATCTCACACTGATCAAGGTAAAGTTGCGCTCCTTACGTCTCTGAATCCCAACAGGATTCTACGCACTTGATTCCCTTAGCTGATCTCACCCACAACCAAGAGTTGCTACGACCCAAAGTCGAAGACTTGATAAAAAAATCTGTCTCACACAGAAAAGTCTATTGGAATAGATAAATTGTCTCCCATAGAAATACCTACGAGTTTTGTTCCATCTTTTGATAAATCAAGGTGCACAGGAACCAATTGATAAACCAGACTTATATTCCTGAAGAACAGCCTAGTATTATAAATCACCTCACAATAATATTAATCGTATGGAAGCGAAACAAGATATTGTGGAATCACAAACGATGAGACGAAGATGTTTGTGACTACTTTTAATCCTGCCTATCGGAGAATAAATCTCGAGAAAATCTTAGAGAAGATAGTACTCAATACGTTAGAAAACAGCAAGATCAGAATACGCAACTACAGAGAAAATAGTTGGGTCTGGCTTCTCAATCCCAATGAAGTCTTTAAGTCGTTAACCTACATGGTTTCGTGAAAAACCTAAGGTTAAAGGAGAATCGACTCTAGTCGCAACTAGTATCATACAGAAGGTGTGGGGATTAGGTTTCCTAGTTGCTAGAGTTCTCCATTATATAGTTTTAAAATTAGGGTTTGCAATCAATGTTACCTTGGTAACAAAGCATTCAATATTCACCGTTAGATGAAACCTGATTAGACTCAAGCTAATATCTTTCAACCGTTAGATCGAACTTAGCTTGTTATACACAAATGAAATGTACCTTTATTTAGGTTTGAGTAACCGTACCTGAACGTGTACACTAGGTTGGCTCAACAGTAGTTAACCTAGGTTAGCTATATGAACACTCTCATATCAACCTTATTCATCTTAACCACAACTAGTTCAAATGACTCAAATGAAACTAGTTATAGAGTTTATCAATTGTTATATTCTCATAGAAGTATACAAGAACACAATTGATGCATAATCGGTTTGATTCACTCGAATCAATTCATGAACATTATAGCCACGGTTTGCAAAGAATGCATTCCTTATTATATAAATGTATTAGTTCATGAACAAACCGATTCAAGAACTTTAACCACTCAAGTATGCAAACGGGTACGCATACTTAAAGTAGCCGGACTGAGTTTGGGTTCGCCAGTATGCAAACGGGTACGCATACTTCCAAACACAGCAGAAATTCCCGGACCCAAACCCTTCGCCAGTACGCGTACGGGTATGTGTACTTAGGTACACGGAATTTCACAACTAACAGGTACACATACGGGTATGCATACTATAGTTCCGATCATGGATCACATATATGCAAGAACACATACTATGTTTATAATCCAATGATGGTTAACTATTATAAACTCTATTTCAATCATTGAAACATTCTTAGAGGATGACAATAGATGTTTTCACGAACTATTAGCATCAAAGCAATTTTCAAGTTATTGAAATAATCATTACGAAACATTCCAAGTCTATACCAAATGATTGTATCACACAAACCATGTAAGATGTTACTCGGCGATTTTCACATGATCATCTTTTGACTTTCATCAAGAATATAAGATGAACTTGGTTGAAGTGAAAGCTTACCAACACATATTTCGATAAAAATGTAAGCGAGTTAAACTTAGCTCGAAATCTCAAATGTGTATAATCGAATACTATATAGGAATACGACTTTTGTCTCAATATAGGAGATAGAGTAGAAATAGAATTTCCAAGTGATAGATGAGTTTTAGTCTCCACATACCTTTTGTTGATGAAGTTCCATAAGCTCTCCTTAGTAGTTCTTCGTCTTCAATTGATGAATGCCGTGAAGTCTAATGCTCAACTACACAATCTATCTTAGTCCGAGACATCACTATAAGTAGACTAGAAATCAAGACTTATAGTTTTGATCACTAACATTGACAAACAAGCTTGAGATAGCAACGCTTGCGAGTTTGACTGAGCAGTGCTCTAACAACTATCTTCTCTAATATTTGTTCGATATTTATCTCCGATAGGTAAGATATAAAAAGTAATCACAAAGCTCTTCATCTCATTCTTTGTGATTCCACAATAACTTCTCTTACTACCATATAGTTAAGTTATTGTGAGGTGATTGATATTTCTAGGATGTTCTTCGGGAATATAAGATCGGTTTATCAATCGGTTCCTGTTCACCTTGATTTTCAAAAGACAGAACAAAACTTCATAGGTATATCTATGGGAGACAGATTTATCTTTCAGAATAGACTTATCTTTGTGAGACAGATTTGTCTATAAAGTCTTCTAATTTTGATCGTAGCAACTCTTAGTTATGGATGTGATCAGCTAAGGGAATCAAGTGCGTAGAGTAAGTATTGATTAAGGGGGAGAAACATATCATTGTAGTATTACTTCAGAGTTGGGATACAATTTAACTTTGGAGAAGGAAAAATACTATGTTTCTATATAACAACGATTGAGAATATTAGTTTTCAAAGGTTGTTATCGCTATGAAATCGATCTTCAACAACAACGATGCTAGGTTGAACACGTTCAGAATCATTGCAGCTTGAAATTACGAAAAGTTCAAGGAGCTGAAGAAGCCAAGGAAATCAAGACATGATGGATTCGAAGAGTTTTCAAAACTTTATTTTTTATCCATATGTATTGATAGTTTTGTTACTGAAATTGACAAATGGGGAGATTGTTAGAGCATTGCTCGGTCGAACTCACAAATGTTGCTATCTCAAGCTTGTTGTCAAATTTATTTGTCAAAACTATATCTTGATTTCTAGTCTACAATTAGTTAAGTCTCGGACTAGGATAAAAATGTAGTGGAGAAACAGAGGATCACGGCAGTCATCATTGCGTTCTACCGTTTGAAGGCGAAGATCAACCAAAGCTTTTGGAGAACTTCATCAACAAAATTTAAGTGAAAACTGAATCACCTATTTCTCAAGTTATATTCACTTTTATATCATTGAGACGATGTCGCATAACTAATTAGACTATTATGCATAGACAAGAATTTCGAGTTAAGTTTATCTTTGGTAATTAGTTCTCGAAATATAATAACTAAGCTTAATGAACATTTGTTCATACTTGATGAATTTCGGTGAAGGACAATTTATTGTTCGGAATCAAAACCACGATTCAAGTTTTATCATTCGGAAATAGCCTGGAACAATGATATGTGTCATTGATGTTATTTGGGAATGTTTCGAATCGATTTAGAGAGAAATATAGATCTAATATAGATTCGGATACAAGAAAGTGCTATCCGTCTTACAAATTGGGAAAACTGCTATAACTCTGAACCCGTATTAAATGTACTCGTACACGTAGTTGAGTAGCTATATATCGACTTACAGATTTGTGGTACGCATATTCTTATGTATATCATATGAAAAATCTGTTTAACTTGTGAACTGGATCGGTATGCATACTCGTATGCCAACCATTTTGGAACTATGGTTACGGAACTGGGATTAGTATTTGAACCGGTACGTAAACTAAAACAGTTCTGTGTTCCCGAACTCGACTGTGTATCCAAAACTGTACGCGAACCATATTAGTTATGTGAACTACGGAACCAGTGATAGTTTTAAGGTTTCCAAACCGGTACGCAAACCTTAATAGTTCTGTTAACTCAGGAACTTGGTTTGGTTAAATGTTTACAAACGATATACGTACTGTGACAAACCGACTCACGAACGACAATGATATTTGTACCTTGTACACCTACTAACCATGTCGATTATATTTTCAAGTGCGTTTAAATTATTTCAACGAGATAATTAGAATTTGATTAATTCTCTAAAAACACTAGACTTATTTGATCACATGATTGTGACTCAGAGTTAATGTCTTATATGTTCATGAAACTGAATATTAAGCTTTTAAGTTCAAAACGGCTAGTTTTGGCTAACCACCGTGAACATAGTCTTTGTACACGTTTCGGTTACGGTTTCACCTAACCAGAGTGTATATCTTGTTTATGAAATCAGATTCAAAGATTCATCTAACGGTGGATATTGTTTGCTTGGTTCCAAAGCTATCTTAGCTTAAACCTAAAGCAACCTATGCTTTGAATGTATATAAAAGGGGAACTTCAAGCAACTAGGATCTTTGAATCCCGACACTACTTTTTGGAGTGTCATAGTTGTATCTAGAGTCGTCCTCTTCCTAACTCTTTTAGGGTTTAGCGACTACAAAGTCTTCATGGGGATTCGTGAATTCGGGTCCAATTATATTTCCTTGATAACTTGTGTATCCTGATCTTGATCGATTGTTGAGATACTTACTTGATCAAGATAGATAGAAATCATCAAAGTTCTTTTCGTCTCAAACTTTGTTGATTCCACAGGTTTTATACTTGTGAGGTGAATAATAATCTAGGTTGCACTTCGGGTTGCATAAGTCCGGATTTTTAGGTTAGCTAGACTTTGTCTATTGCTATCGATTTCCACCACCTTTGATCAAACTATTTGATTGTAAAAGGAAATCATATATAGGATTAATCTGTTGGAGGTATATTGGTTCAAAGTCTTCAATTGAGTTGAAGCAACTCTTAGTTGGTGTGACGTCAGCTAAGGGAATCAATTGCGCAGAGTCTTGCTGGGTTTCAAGAGGCGTAAGGAGCGCGACTGTACCTTAATCGGTGGGATACCTTTTAGGGATCAACTACATTCCAGTCTGAAGTTAATTGGTAGCAGGTTAGTGTCTGTAGCGTCTTAATACAGTTTGGTGTTCAATCTGGACTAGGTCCCATGGTTTTTATGCATTTGCGGTTTCCTCGTTAACAAAACTTCTGGTGTCTGTGTTATTTATTTTTCCGCATTATATTGCTTATCTTTATAATTGTAATATCACAGGTTGTGCGTTGATCAATCATAGTACATACATCCGATCTAGTTTGTTGGATACGACTTGATTGATTCTTGGACATTGGTCTTTGGTACCGTCCAAGTTATCTCTTTGTGATTAGGTTCAAGGATTTGCTTCTGTAAACGTTCTAATTGCAAGACAGAGAGATATGACTCTAGATACTATACCTTGATTTAGTTTAACTCTCGAAGTTGTATTGAGTTTGTCCATACAGATTTCCTAAGTAAAAAGTGGTGGTGTATTTTGGAACCCCCACGCTTTCAGTGTTGCTCATATTTTGGCTCATTAGGGGTAAACTCTACTTCTATGTTTTGGTCTAGACCTCCTATCCGGCTTCTGCCAACTGTTGAGGAAGACTCTTCGCCATCTTTTACCTAGCATTTTTAGGGGCAACCCAAAAGGAATTAGGGGCAAACAATAATACAAAATAAGGTCACCCAAACGTAAATTGAAGCTAGCCCTTATCTCGCGTATTTCGTAATGGCAAAATTTCCCTTCCACAATCGGTAGTTTAACTATAATTGGTAGTAAAGTGTGTTACTTTAACCCCCGAATGTATTCAATTTTAGAATTTTAGCACTACCATAATCGGTAGTAAATTTAACTTCCGAATGT
>JAJJMB010009426.1:3117669-3136034 GCA_023531105.1 Papaver atlanticum | reverse complement strand
CCATAATCGGTAGGTAAAATAGATTGTTATCTACCGATTATGTTTCTTCTACTGTAAATCCAAGAAAATTTTTGAATCAAATTTTTGTATTTCAAGTAATCAAATCCTAATTTTGAGTCAAAACTACTATCATTTATTCGTTTTGTTTGTTGAACTCCTTTTGTTTTTTTTGATGTTCTAAGTTTCAACTTTAAGGTAAATGAATTTTGGGTTTTAATTTTAAACAATCAATCATAACATTTGTTTGATCGACGATCTTTGTTTTCAATCAAAATTAAAATGATGAAAAAAAAATCAATGGGAAAGAGAAGAAGAAGAGGAATGATATGATTATAAAAATAAAGGATATAGGTTTAAATTTAGTATAAAGGTGAAGCACAATATAAACAATTTTGTATTTTTAAGACACCCCTTAACCCCCTTCAATGGATGAGAATAAAAAGGTGGCCCCTAATTCCTTTTGAGCGGTCCCTAAAAATGCTAGGATCTTTTAGGGATTATACTATTTTTCTTTTTTAAAAAAACAAGAAGAAGAAGCCCAGATATTTGTCTAGAAACAAGAAACTGACCGAAAGTCCAAACAAAACATTAGTGATTTAAAACTTAAGTTAACACCCATGAAAAACTCGCAGAGAATCGGGCCTAAGGAGCTCTGCGAATCGGGAGAAACTGAGTTAACTCAGTTTTAAAACTTTTTCAAAATTTTCTTCATCTTTTTCCTTCATCTTCATGAATTATTTATTCTTACTTCATCCCTTTTCACTTTCAGGATTAAATACTTAATATGTTTGATTAGTTTTTCACTTTCTTCTTAGTTAATACTAAGAAGTCTTCTTTTCTTTCTTAATATTGTTATTATATTCTATTCCTTCATGTTTATACAGATTTCACTCTTTAATCTCATGTTTTGCTAAAAAAAATCAGGGCCTCTTTATTCATAATTATCATGAGGAACATTCAGTATTGGACCTTCTTATCCAACATGCTCCTTCTGATAACATTATTGTTACAGTCACATATTGTATTTTTGTCATCGTCTAAAGCAGTATTTCAAGCCATCAAAGTTAGGGTGGATTCCAACAGTATGTCTCAGAATGTCTCTCTTTATCATGTATATGATTTAAATGTTATTTTCTCCTCAACCTGGTATAACTCGGAAGATCCGAGTCGCGTCAAGCAAATGGAGTTTTTGAAATTCAAAAATTCAAACTTCCCCCCTATGAAGAAGCGAAACTATGGGAAAACAAAATTAAAGCCGAAGACCATGCAGTCAAATATTATCCAATTTAATGTTGTTAGCCATTCTCAGTCAACTGCAAAATTCTTGTTACCATCTTTACAGGTTAAAAAATATCTTTCTTTAACTAGCATTAGTTATTCTGGAGATATCTTTTCTTCTTTTATAAATCGAAATCAAAGCTTGAATTCCATTCATATCATTCAAAGATCTCTCTTCAAACCTCTCTTTTCAATCATGGCTTCTCCTTTAAACTCCCAAATCTCTGCTATTACTTCCAAGATGCAAAACACAAGGATTAGAGATATCTGTGCTAGACAGATGAGAAGAACAGTTGGAGCCAAAACAACCATCTCTGAAGCTTCTGAGAAACTAAACACTACTTTAATTGGTAAGTTGTTTATCAAAGATTCTGTTGAAACTGATGTAATCAGAAAAGAAGCCAAAATCCAGTGGAATAGATACAAAATTAAAGAGATAAGACGTCTAGACAGTAATAGTTTTCTCTTTAAGTTTAACTCAGAGGAGGTTATGAATTCCATTTTGAGGAAGGGGTCTTGGAATCTTCTTAAAGCTCATTTGAATTATAAGAAATATGATGCAGCAATTCCAGTAAAGGATTGGGTTTTTGATGAACAAGATTGGACAGTTCAATTCCAACACATTCTGCTTGAGCATCATTCTGTATCAGTCGTAGACGAAGCTGTTAGAGCATAGCTCAGTTGAACCCACCAAGCGTTGGTATGTCAAGATTGGTTGTCATATTTTAGTGAACCAAAACTCATTTAAAGAGTCGCTTGCTTATATATGCTAGAGTCAATTTCGTATAGGTTAGCTTGAAAGTATTAGGATATGAGACATTACAAGTATTACGTGAAGACTTGAAGAATGTGAAGAAGTAAGGAGCTACAACGATGACATCATCCTTCCACTTGAGGTTAGTAATATTTGACTTGAACTGTTTCATTCCCTAACGTATCTTCCAAGTCGTGCATATTGAAAACATAACGGCGAAGCTATGAATGATTATACTCTAGTTAGACGTAGTATTAAGGAATACAATACGAAGTATAACGCTTATCTTTTGAACTTCGTATATAAGACATCGACATAATCGTTTGAATGTTATTGTGATTATGTATGGGTATGAGGTGAAGATTTCGTCCTAGGAAACAATGTTTTACATTCGTTTAAAGGAAGTAAATTCATGAACTTGTTTTGTGAATCGAAAGGGAAATCGCTAGGCTTATTGGAATTGTTATTCATTGCAAATCTTTTGAATTACCAATATGTGTGTTTAGTATAACCGCTCATGACTTGCTTATGTTCTTGGTAAAACTATTCACAAGGCCTGACTTTTGTATTGGTATGACTTTTATTAGTGAAACCGATCTTAAGTAATCACCTGAGATGGTATGATCGATTTGTTGTAATTGGTATGACCAACTCTAGTCATTGGGGAACCGATCCTAGTAAGAGGTGCAACCAATCACAAAAGGGGAATCGATCCTTGTAAGAGGTGCAACAAGTTTCTAGTTATTGGGAACCGATCCTATGAACATGTGCAACACGTTTTTAGTTATTTGGAACCGATCCTATGGACATGTGCACCAAATACAAGTTAGATACCATATATATGTGGGAACCGATCCTAGTACCTAGTCAACCAAGTTTTGGTAACTAGCATGACTAGTTCTAGTACCCACATGGAGGTAGAACCGAAACTTGTTTTGGTAGAACTGTGAAACCCATGTTTGGTGATTTGATAGGATAATCAATCACATAGTTCTTGGAAGTCGGATGAACCAATTCCAAACTTGTTTGGAATTGTGGCAAATCGGTTCCAAGATTGTAAGTATGAAAAAGGACTTACAAAGTAAAGATGTCGACATACTTTGAACATGTGCAGTAACACTTATCTTTTATTGTTCAAAGATATTCCTTAATAGCTAAAGGAGAATCCGGGATCGAAAATAAATTGAGAATCTTTTAATTAAGGTTTTTAATTTTATATTTGGAAAATAAAAATTAGTAATGTGCATTTACTAATTGGAGATTTTCTAGTGAGATTTCGGTCAATATTTGGACAAAGCATTTCCATGAATTATGGAAACCGAATTTGGAAATATATTGCATATCTTGAGAATATTTTCGGTTTTGGAAATTCCTTGGTGTCCAAACTTCCTTGGTCTATAAATATCAAAGTTTGCATTTCAAGCAAACTAATCCTCAGAGCCATCAAAACTACCTAGTTATGTTGTTACTGGTGGAGTCATCTATTTGGAGAGGAAAGTAACCTAATTAAGCGAAATCTCTTACGTCCGCTCAGTTTAAAGACTTCCATGGGATTGAGAAGCTCTATTAGTACCGTTTGTGGGAAATAAGATAATTGCAGTTTATTATTAGTTTTCGATTGATTTGATTGACTAACAGATGTTGAACTTTGATTGCACCTAGTTTGTTTATGCTTGAGAATCTTCTCTTCTGATATAAGATTCACTCAAACTAGATCGAAGTTTCGACGGGGATCTTTAGACTGTTTGTAGATCTAAAGAAATCTTGTGATAATCCATTGTTAACAGACTCCGTTCTGTGTGTTATTGATCACGAGAGATTCAAGTTGATTGTGTGCAGGTGTTTATTGAAGATCTAAGAAGATTTGAAGACGAAGAAGATTTCTTATTTGGGTTCATAATCTTTGGTGTGCACAATACTTGTTTCGAGTAAAGAGGATCCAACTATAATCGGTTTATATTTGTGATAGATTGGATTGATTAGTTGAGTAGATCGACATCAATACAATTCTTTGTGATTAAAAGTATTGATTGCAAAATCTTGCCAATTACTTTGGTAGTTGCTATTGGATAGATCTAAGGACATGACAAAGGAGTTTATTGGGATAAACTGAAGATCCTTTTGTCGAACTCATATCACATTGATTGAAAAGAGTTGTTACCGAACAAATTTGTTGTTCCTTTACTGTTTGGAATACGAACCAAAGGAATTGTTCCAAGTGCGTAACTTATTAACAAGTTGGAGGCGTAGGGATACAAACGGAACTAGGTGAACTATATGTTTAGTTGCTTGGTCTCAACTATACGAAGTTGGTTTAGATTTTGTATAGCGGCTTAATCCTGAGAGTATTCATTTTTGGACAAGGTCCCGGGGTTTTTATGCATTTGCGGTTTCCTCGTTAACAAAATCTTGCTGTGTCAGAAGCTTTAGATTGAGGTATATTTGGGTACCCTCGTCTTTTCAGAAGCTATTGCAGAACTAGGAACAAAAATCTCGACAGACCCGAAGGACTGCAAACCCACTTTTGGTTCTACTATCTCTGCTAGAATAAAAATAAATATTTCAAAACCTCTTCATAGAGGTGGGTGGTGGAATACAACAGCAGGAGGTCAAACTTGGATTCGTTTCTACTGGGAAAGACAGCCGCATAACTTATGTCCAAAGTGTTGTACCATTGATCATGATGAAGATGAGTGTCTTAATACTGCAGACAATCTGATGATTAGAAGATTCACCAATGAAGAGTACATTGAATATATCCATGAACTAGCCAGATCTTATGGAATGGAAATAGTTGAGGATTTGGATACTCTCATACAAAAAATCTGTGAAGCTAGCAAGAAGCAAAAAGAAGATGAAAATGAAGATGAAGATTCTAGCCGAAGTCATAAGAGGTCTAGGGTTGACGATCAGGAAAATAACATGGAGGGAAATACTGAAAATCCACCACCAATCTCTGAATTTGATGGCATGGAACATGACTTGATTGAAGAATGACAAGCTGATACAAGGGAGCATTCCCATGAGATGAATGAGGCCAATAATCCTCTGGTAAAAAATCTTGCTCTCCTTTCCAATTTTCATATTTTTCTGTCTGCATTTAATTCTGCTGATTTACAACTGTTACTTGCATTTAATTTGATTGACTTAAGTTCTTTTACTGCAGTATTTAATAACCCTAATACTAATAACTTGTGTAGCAAGTTCTTTCAATTTTTACGTGCCAACAATATGAAGATTATTAGTTGGAATTTTCAAGGTTATCTTGGAAAATCTACACGTGATCATATCTTATACTTGAACAATTTTCATTCTCCAGATCTCATTTTCCATTGTGAGACCAAAATTAATGATGATCTTATTGTCCAACTTACAAACTCTCTAAGATTTCCTAATCACTGTTTTGTTCCTTCTATAGGCAAGGCAGGTGGTATTATTTTGTTATGGAAAGATGGTTTCAAGATGGAAATCATGAATTCCTCCAAAAACATGATTCATGCTGTCATTAAGAATGACCCAGCCTTAGGAGATTGGTTCTTATCATGTGTTTATGGAACTCCCTATATAGATGAACAACCAGAACAATGAGAGTATATAAGAGACTTAAGTACTTCTGTGTCAATGCCCTGGGTCCTTATAAGTGACTTGAACATAGGTTTGAATCCAAATGAAAGAAATACTATTACAAATTCTACTCTCCAAGAAGTCATTGAGTCCATTAGATAGTCTGACTTGCAGGATATGAACTTTAGTGGTAATTCTTTTACCTGGATAAGTAATTCCCATGGTACTGGTAGAGTTAAGTCTAGACTAGATAGAGCTTTAGTTAATAGTGATTTCATCATTAAATATCCTAATGCTTCTCTTCAACATCTATCTCAACTAGGATCTGACCATGTTCCTATAATGCTTTCTCTTTATTCTCATATTGCTTCTTTAGGAAGAAATTGGAAATTCTTTGAACACTGGCTTCAAAATTCTTCATGTGCAAGTGAAATTATAAATGCTTGGAACACTAACACTGCAGGCTCTGTTGCTTATATCTTAGATGATAAGCAAGCTAATACAAGGCACTTATTATCTAAATGGAGTAAAGAAACTTTTGGTCACATAACTTCAAGAATCTCAGATCTCCAGCTAGAGTAATCTAAATTGCAAGCCACTGATATTCAAGGAAACAATACTTCTAAAGTCATGGAATTAGAGAAGCAAATTGACTCTCTTAATAATATAAAAGCTAGCTCCAACAAACAGAAGTCAAGAGATAAATTTTATAATGACATGGATAAGAATTCAAGGTACTTTCATATCAGAGCCAACCAAAGAAGAACCAGAAATAGAATAGATTCTCTCCAAGCACCAGATGGTACTTGGTGCCAAGATAAATATTCTATTGAACAATTATTAGTCAATCATTTCAAGAGTATAAGTACCTCAGGAAATCTAGCAGATAGTTTTCATTTTCTCCAACACATTCCTTCATGTATCAATCAGCAAGACAATGATGAATTAGTGGTCATTCCAAATGAAAAGGAAATACATAATGCACTCATGTCTATGGAACCTTGGACTTCTCCAGGTCCAGATGGTTTTCCTCATGGCTTTTATCAAACTCAATGGGCTGTTTTTAAAGATGATGTTTGCAAGGTGGTACAAGCTTTTTTTCATTCTGGTTTTCTTTTGAAGAAGCTGAACTGTACCAGAGTTGCACTAATTCCTAAAATCAACTCAGCTCAAAGGCCATAAGATTTCAGACCCATTGCTTTATGTAACACAGTGTACAAGTTGATATCTAAAACCATTGCTTTAAGGCTCAAGAAGCATATGGTTAATATTATATCTCCCATGCAGTCAGCTTATGTGCCTGGCAGATTAATTTCTGAGAATATTTATTTGGTTGAAAAGTTAGTTCAAGCCATGAAGAAGAAGAAAGCTAGAACTGGTCATCTAGCTTTAAAAATGGATATGTCAAAAGCTTTTGACAGACTGGAATGGGTGTTTTTGATAGAAGTTCTCAAGAAATTTGGTTTTTCTGAAAAATTCTGTCAACTTATTCTTCAGTGCATATCAACTACTCAGATAGAAATTATGATTAATGGCTCTCCGTAACTTCTTATAAGCCTACCAGAGGTATAAGACAAGGGGATCCTCTATCCCCTTATCTTTTCATTCTAGCAATGGAGGATTTTTCAAGGAACTTAAATCACTATAAAACTACAAAGCAACTGACAGGCATGAAAATCTCAAGGTATGCTCCAAAGATTAACCACCTCTTATTTGCAGATGATTGTCTATTGTTCTGTAAAGCAAACTTGGATCAAATCAGAAAACTACTTCAAGTTATTGAGGACTTCATCTCTTGCTCTGGCCAGCTTATAAATTTTAACAAATATGCAGTCTATTTTAGTAAGAACATGAGTCCTTCCTATTGCTAGACAATAAGTAGTATTCTTCAAGTAAAACAGTTAGCTCTTAATGAAGAGAAATACTTAGGTTTGCCCTTCTTTATTGGTAGGAAAAGAAAATCCCCTTATCCATTCTTAACTCAAAGATGGAAGCTTGACTTACAAGATGGAGATCAACCAACATGTCTGAAGCAGCAAGGTCAGTAATGGTTAGAAATGTTACAAATGCAATTCCTGTGCATCATATGTTAAGCTTCAAGCTCCATGACTCAACTATCAGACAAATGAATTCCACTCAACAAAAGTTCTGGAGGAAAAAGTAAACAAACAAAGGTAAACAACTCATTACATGGAAAAATGTTAACTCTCCCAAAGAGGAAGGAGGCTTAGGATTTAGGGATCTTCATCTTTTTAATAGAGCTCTTTTAACCAAATCTTCATGGAGAATATGCACTGATCAAACCTCAATCTGTGCAAAATCTCTGCAAGCAAAGTATTTTCCTGATGGACAAATTCTTGATATGAATAAGAAAACTAATTCTACATGATCTTGGACTAGTATCAGCTCTGAATTGGAATTTATTCACAAGTATAGTTTTTGGTCTCTGGGTAATGGGCACAAGGTTCTAATCTGGAAGCATAAGTGGGTGCAGGGATTACAAGATCCTCCGATTCCCAAAAATGGTTCCACCAGTCATAGTCAATACAAGTATGTCCATCAGCTTTTTGCTAGTGATTGCTGTTCTTGGAATTCTGATTTGTTTTTTTCTCTCTTTGAAGATCAAACAGCCAGATTAATTCTCAGCATCTCTATTTTCCCAAACTAGGAAGACAAAATGGTTTGGACTTTGGAAAAGAATGGCTTATTCTCAGTTAAGTCATCTTATAGAAAGATGTTTGAAGAAAAAAATGCAACTCAGGCAGTGGATGCAGGTATGAAAAGAGTTTACAAAAAATTATGGAAGTTACCCCTTCTTCCTAGAATTAATCAGTTCCGGTGGAAGTGTGTAAAAGATGTCCTGCCTACCAAAGATAAACTGTTTTATGCTATTCAAGATGGAGACTTCACTTGTCCTTTCTGCAATCAAGAATATGAAACTTCATCTCATTGATATTGGATTGCTCTCTGGTGAAAATGGTTTGGTTTGCAGTAATGGGTCTTCACATTCAACCTAATACTGTTCTTAAGGATTGGCTCTACTCTCACTTTACAAACTTACAAGCTGGTCATATAGATGAAGGAGTAATATGTAGAATAGCAATTGTAGCATGGTGCATTTGGATGCAGAGATGTGACAAAGTTTTTAGAGGATTTCTTCTACGCCAGAAATCATTATCCAAAGATGCAGGAAATACATCTCAGAGTTTACTGAAATGTCTAACAGACGCTCAGTTAACTCAACTAGACAAATCAGAACTAATTTGCATTGGTCACCTCCTCCAAGAGGATTTCTTACTATTAGTTCTGATGGTTCTTTTTTGAATAATAATGGTGGAATTGGTCCAATTATTCGTGACTTTGCAGGTACTCATAAAGGATCAAAATGCATCTATCTAGCTGCGGTTTCAAGTCCAGAGCATGCAGAGTGTAGGGGTCTGTGGGAGGCGATCTTATGGGCAAAAGAGATGAATTTGCAGAAAGTACGTTTTGAACTAGACTCTCTCAGCTGGTGGTAGAAGCAGTTAATAATGATCAGTATAATTGTGATTGGCGAATTCATAATTTACTTAGAGATGTCAAAAATTTGCTTAAGTTTTTTATCTTCTGGCAATGTGTTTATGTGCCAAAGGAAAAGAATAAGTTAGCGGATGTGTTGTCTAAGTTAGCTAGAGTTGATAACCTAAACAACGTTTGGTTATTGAATCCCCCTAGTATAATTGTTGTACAACTAGAGAAGGAATCAAGTCATGTAACCTAAGCTTTCAATATATCTTTCTTAGTTTCAAAAAAAAAAAAAAACACTAGTGATTTTTTCTGTGAACGAGAGTTATTCCGCGCGTATTCCCGGAAAATAAGTTCTTTGGAAGGGGAAAAAAAAATCTCCCAAAAAAAAGTCCCCCAAAACGACCAGAGGAAAGATAGTAACACACCATGGAAACCCTAAGTGCTTCTGCAACTGTAGTTTCTTCTTCGTCATCTACTCTCCCCATCTTCTCCCCAAAGAAGACCAATCTCTCAACAAGATTTCTCCGACTCCCCGTAGCTTCAAAAGGTATCTCTAATTTTTGATTGTCCCTTCTCTTTCATTTTCCTCTGTTATATAATTTTCTAACTTAAGAAATTCCTATTGTTCCTGATCAGGTAATGAAAATGAATCTGATCTTCCGTCGGATTCAACTGGTACCAATAACACTCCTCTTTTCAACGACCGCCTTTCCTTTTCCCCTTTATCGAAGGTGAGAAATGAATTTTTGAAATTCAGTTCTTAATTTGATAATTTTTATTTTATCCAGTTTAGAATAGGTTTTTTAATTATTTGTTGATATGGGTGTAATAGGATGCGGCTATGGGTTTGGTTCTAAGTGCTGCGAATTGCCGTGGTTGGACAACTGGTTCTGGAATGGAAGGTCCACCGGTTCCTGTTGATACTGATTCTGGTAGGATCTCAACATTCCCCTGGTCTCTTTTCACTAAATCGCCTCGTCGAAGAATGCGTGTAGCTTTTACTTGTAATATTTGTGGTCAACGTACTACTCGTGCTATCAATCCTCATGCCTACACTGATGGTACAGTCTTTGTTCAGGTAATCACCAGTTATGCTGTAATTATCTTCATCATATATCAATTCTCTGTTTGCTCTTATGTTCCATCTTTTATTGTGTTGGCGTTTCTCATCGGTTATTTATGATTGTGGCAGTGTTGTGGATGCAATGTGTTCCATAAGCTTGTAGACAACTTGAACTTGTTTCATGAGATGAAGTGCTATGTGAGTTCGAGTTTCAATCCAAATGGAGATATGGACTTCAAGTATCTGGATATGGATGGTGGTGACGGTGCTGATGGTGCAGATGATGATTTCTTCTCTGGCTTATAAAGTATTGTTATGATAACGGTGTGTACATTTGTAGTCTTGTTTTAATATACATTCAGAACTGCTTTTAGTCATGCTTCAGTGATTGACTGATTGTATATATTACTTAGTCGATCTCATGGTTAATAGTTGTACTGGATTCTTCCACATATTACTACTTAAGCAAATAACTGTTTTGCTATTTCTTTCTGACTCCAAATTCTAGTTGATCTGTATAAGTATCTTCAGTACTTGTTGTTTTCCTTTCTGTACAAAAGGTTAAAACTTCAGAACTAGAGGGTGTGCATTAGCGATTAGATGGCCATTTTGTGTATCCTTGCTTGTGTGGAAGTGTGGTAAGGATTTTATGTTGCTATTTTTCTTTGGTTGGTGTTTACACTCATGTGTGCTTTCTGCAATCGAATCAAATAGTAATGGGAGAAATAAGTGTTGGGTCTGGCTGTTTTGTGTTCTTTCCGTTGAATTAGTACTTTATGTTCTAAGCGGTCTTGAATTTCTTCCCAACTAAGGTACAGTTTGTGATTCTTGTCAGCACGATTAGCTATGCCATTGATGCAGAAATTATGCATAATGACTAGTACATGAATTTCAGGGGAAGTTGCCTGAATCGGTCCTGATGGTTTTAGTTGGTTCCATCAAGTTATGTCTGGAAATCTTCAAGGGTTCCTGTCTTTCAATGTGATTAGAGTTATCCAAATCCTAGTTATTTCCATCAGTGTAGAGTGTTTTGTCAGGATTCCTTCTCAAGGGGAGCATATCATTGAATTTTCAGTTAGCAGCAAAATCTGCATTTTTCCAGCAAGCACCTCCTCGTCATTGTTCCTTTAGTTTCATCAGGTTTTAGGTCCTAATGTATCCGCTGTTTTTATATATGGATGTTATGGTTCTTATTCGCTTTCTGCACCCCTTTCGTTTTAAATCGCAGAATATAGTTTACCAGGGCATTGGCATTCCTCTGTTAATGTAACATTGAACTGCCAAGAACTGATACATTGACAGTATTTATACTGTGTTTCTCCGCTTCATCTTATTTTGATAAATTTTAGTGAGACTGTAGGCGTGCACGCTTGAGACATTGGGTGTGTATTACTTGTGGACGCCGAATTAGAGTGCTGGTACTTGAAGCCTCTTTTTATCTGTGGGAATGTTAACTTCTAACCTTTTATCGTGCAAGTGTGAGATTGGATTTAGTTGTACAAACAAGTTTCGTTTATATTTTAGTTTTAGTATTCTGCTGGTAGGTAGTCATAGTGTGCCAATAATTGTTCCTCCTGGGTGCACTTTCAAACGCACAGCCTCGTAGATGAATATGGTTAGATTCTAGTGAATCAGCCTAAGCAAAAGGAAAAAAGAACCTCATATAACCAACTTCTTGATTCTAAAGTACTTTCTTTTGGACATCCGTATTCTATCTATAATCAAAATATCTTCTATTTGTTTTGTTGGCATTTCCTCCCTGCTATGAGGTTTATATCCGGTTATCACCCAAAAATCTTAACCAGTCATTAACCTCATCCATGACATGTCACCAGAAATCCTGTATCCAACCAATAAAATCAAAGAAAACTAGATAAACCAATCCATCCTATCAGCCAATCAATTTGTAAATATCTCAGTCACTCATCCCATTACAAATCCCATCCCTTCCTCTTCTTTATAATCCTATATTTATCTCTTTGCATCTTTCGATTTCAACACAAGATAACATTTGCATTTCCTAACAAAACTCTTAGTACACTAAAAATGGCCACCATGACCTCTGCCGCAGTTTCCGTTCCCTCATTTACAGGTTTGAAAGCTGGTGCCAGCACCAGAGTGGCCGCCGTCAAGGTGTCCGTTGCTCCTGCTCCCATGGCCGGTATCAGGGCATCATTCAAAGAGGTTGGAATCGCTGTTGCTGCAACTGCTGCAAGCGCATTGCTCGCAAGCAACGCTTTGGCAGTCGATATCTTGCTTGGAAGTGACGATGGTGGTTTGGCTTTTGTTCCCAACAACTTCACCGTTGCCGCTGGTGAGAAGATCACCTTCAAGAACAACGCTGGTTTCCCTCACAATATCGTATTTGACGAAGATGAAATTCCTGCTGGAGTTGATGCTTCCAAAATCTCCATGAGCGATGAAGATCTTTTGAACGCACCTGGAGAAACATACAGTGTAACCTTGAGCGAGAAAGGTACTTACAGTTTCTACTGCGCACCTCACCAAGGTGCTGGCATGGTTGGAAAAGTAACCGTCAGCTAAATTTTATGAAAAAAAAGAACACTTTTGTATGGATTGTTTCAGTGATTTTTTCTCTTATCATGTTTCTGCACCTAGATTGTGAGTGTAAAATTATGTAAGAGATGAAGTAATGCAATTACATAATGAAATACATTAGTCTTGCAAGATCATTTTCTCATTGAACTGTATTCCAAAAACAAGAACACAACGTTATAGATCAGGTGAACCATAGTTGTCAGGTCTTCACCTGAAATGTATAACCTTTCCGATAGTATTCTTGTGTCCACTCCACGAGGCTGCTTTCTCAGTCTAGACCTCTACCAATGTATAACCATAGCTCAGAGAATAGTAGGCAAGCAATTGTAACTTGCACCAGAACGAGATTTGGATGCACTGGAAGGAGGGACTGGAACTTCCTTGCCATGAAACGAGAAAGGGTACAGAGAACAACCCATTTCCGAGAGAGACGCAACATACAGCCCTTGCAGCATTCACAAGAGCACAGAGCAAACTGGAAATATGAAATCTTATGATCATTACCGTGAGACCCATTGGTCTTGCCCTGGAGGTTAAGGAACTCACCCATGTAGCTGCCACTGGTTCCAAGCCCTGTTAGTATATACAAGACTACGGTTTTATCAATAAACAAAAAACAGAAGGAACTTGTCAAATCTTCCCTTTTTCTTATTCGAGTTCCATTGTACATACATCAGCAAATTACATGAAACAAATACATGTACAAGTTACAAGTTTACAACAAACACAGATAAAGTCTTTCGTGTTTATACCAGAAAGTGAGTGAGCCACTGGTTACAGTAGCTGGCCTGTCATGCATCTCTATGTGTAACTGAAGTAACATAAACTGCAAATTATTGTTATACACGCAAAAAGATAAATCAATCTCTGCCATAAATCTTACGATAAAACGGCAGATTCCATGACAAACTGAGGAACTCTGTGGTCTTAGTCTCTAAAATTCCAAAGTGGATCATGGCATGAAAATGTGCTCTTTAACGTAGTTCCCACATTTTGTGATTCATCCATAATAAGAAGGCCATGCTTATTCTCATAGCTCATGTGTGCTCTTTAAGGTAGTTTCCACATTTTGTGATTCATCCTTAATAAGAAGGCCATGCTTATTCCCATAGCTCATGAGCGCACCTAACGCTCCTACAAATCCTTCATGCCGTAAAAATATTGCTTTCGCTGCACCATTTGTTCTGAACAACAAGGAATAGGCATTGAAGATTAATATATATATATATATATATATATTATGACAAAGAAACTAAACTGTAGTTGTAGGCCACAAATACTAGCTACTTACTGGTAATGAACTGAAGATGACAGGGTCTCCAAGGCACATGTATTGTCCTTTATAAAAGATCCTCCAAAAAAAATCCTCTTGATTCCATATATACGGGCATTCAAGGAGGCAATCTATCACATTAATATAATACATAAGAGTCGATAATTATTCAAATTTGTAACATATTTCAGTACTGAAATTGAATCACCTATGCGAAACTATAGATTAATGATCACTTTGAAGACTAGGTACTTTTAAATTCTTATAAGCCTTGTTAAGTTATGTGAATTGCTTAAGAATGGTTGTGAAGCCTTCCCTTACTGAGAAATTATTTTGATGAAATAATTGACCGAGTACTGCAATTTACCTGCCCAATGTTTTGCGAAATCATCTCCAACAGAGACAAAGATATATCTTCAGCCTTGCAATCTTCAAGTGTTCTATTTTCGGATATTGCCTTTCCAAAACTTCCAATATTCATATCAGGCGGTGCATTCTGTTGCCAACCAAGTAAATATACTGCCTTAACTACTAGACAATTCTATACTATTTTCAATTATTAAATCATATACACACACACACACCATGACACCACGATAAGATAGTTTATTACCTTCTCAACATATTTCTGATCACCAAAGGTGTCTTCAACAAACAAATCTATTCCTTTAAGGTTTCCGTATTTACTCAACTCTACGATTTCATTAAAGCTGGAAGAAAAAACAATGGGCAGATTTAAGTCCAAGACTTATTTAACTTTTCGATAGAAAGCACGACATCATTGCACTAATTAGATACAATTTAGTTAAAGGGAAACCTCTTGCATTTTGTCAACAACCTCCCGAGCCCCCAACAAGCAATGCCACCAATACGAGTTCCATCAACTGCTTCAGAATCGCCATCTCCTGTGACCTAAGTCGGTCATAATAGGGGAGGGGTACCGGATACTTATAAGATAAACGTAATATCATTTGGATAAAAGAAATCGTAATGGTAAAGCAATAGTTGGTAAAACACACCTTGTGTATGCTAACACCAGAACCAATATTCACAAGAAGATAAGGGAACAAATCATTCTCGTCAATATCAACACTTTCTTTTTTGCCTTCTATGAAGGTAAACGCTTCGTGTTGGAATACCTGTTTCACCAAGTCAGTTTTGCAGTCTGAAGTAAATCTAAAGTAATAATTGAGTTATGGAAATGAATACTTGGCAAGACTAAAATTTATGAAATTCGAAGAAAATCTTGTAGAAAACTTTATGAATATTTGTAATTCTGACGTTAACAGCTGCAGAAATATATTAAGATTTACTTTTCCATACACTTTCTGGAGCCACATCTGCATACCAGTTGCTAATTGGGAAATTATAGATCGGAAAGATGAGGTTGTGTTAATCCGTACTAAAGGGGGAAAACAAAGTGTTTTGATGAACAGAAGATGAGGCAACCAAAATGCTCGTTTTTGACAGAAAGCAAAACACCAATGAACTAAATCAAAGCTCCATTCTGTGCATCATCATACTAAGCAATGACAGAAGAGGTAGGAGAAATGTGTAGATTCCACCTTAAGCAAGAAGTTTGCTCCAACTGCTAAACAATCCATCTCATCTTTTTTTTCAACTGTGACGCCAATCTTTTCCATAAACAAATCCGCAAACTTGTGTGCTCCAGACCCAGTCACCTACTTACCAAGAAAAACATGTTTATTTTGAAATTTTGATACCCGAACAAAATGCAGATCAATCAACAATTGTTTGGTTATTAAAATCTACTGTAGCTCAAGTATGATTATCACATAATGATATATGGACCTTAACTTTTGCAGCAATTCCTTTTTGTTGCGGACCAACTTGGCTTGAATGAAGCTGGTTGAATTTGATAAAATCCAAACATTGATTGATTTCCCTTGTCTCAAACTTTACCAAATGAAGCCATCCGCCATGAACAGGGTGACTTGTACTTTCCAAAGTCTTTATCAAGTTAGCATTATCTTCTTCTTCCGGTGATTGCTCACGTCTCGAGAAGTACACGAGCTTGATTAGTGATCCTGACAAGCACATCAGATTATATATAATATTACACTTACTTAAACCTAGTAAAAGTAGACCATAATTTTGTGATAGAGCTTACCTCCAATGTCAAGAGCCAAATATGGCACATCCTCTTGAATTCTTCTTCTTTCAGATGTTGTATTGTAGTCGTGGTGGTTGGGTATTTCAGCCATTGTCTCTGTTTTCTTAGATTGAGTCTCAATTTTGTTAGGTCAAGAAACTAGCTAAAAACTTGAAAATAAAACACGAAATTCTTGATTACCAAAAGGGGAGCGGTTACAGATAGGGTGATGGAACCCAAGCATCTATAGGGACAATCTCTCTGTGTTTACTATCTAAAAATGGTTTTCTTTGTTTGTTGATAGAGCAAAGAGAGTGAGTGAGTGAATTTAGGGAAAATATAAGTCTTAATTTTAGAGGAAAATATATTTAAATTAATTTATATATTAAAAAAAAAAGAAAAAAAAAACTCTTCTTTCTTGAAATTCGAGTCTTAATTTAAAATGGAATCTTATTCCTCTGTAAAAGTGGAGAGAATGTGTTAATGTGTGGACTGTGGAGTATGTAACTTATGTTCATCCAACAATAGAGTAACATTTGGAATCAGATTCAAAAGCAGGTGCAAAAATATTTTTTATGTTTTGGTGGAAGATGATGACACAAAGAAAGTTGTGTAGGTCATAATCCAACCGAGAAAAAGGGCACACAGAATAACCCATACAGCCCTTGAGAGCTAGTTAGCAATTCGTCGAATGATTCGCGAATTATTACGTTTTAGTCGGAACAGAATTATACGGACGAACTATCTCAACAACGAACCAGATACGAGTATTTTATGGGCTGGCCGGATTATACGCGAACATTCCGTATTTTCTGAAAATCCGGCAGAACAATTCGGCCACAGATTGTAAATCTTATGAGCTGAGATTTATATTTCGATGTACTTGTGTTGTCGAATTCCAAAACCTAAAAATCTAAGTTATAGACTGGGATGAAATCTTTCTGACTGAACCAGTATAACAAATCTGAAAACCAAGATATCCATTTGGAAATTAAAAAGGAGAAGTTTTACATTTTTTTTTTTGAAGATTAAGAGAAAGAAACAAATATCATTAGTTGTCTTTCATCATGGAGATCTTAATTTTTAAACATTCATGCTTAGATTTGTTAGTTGAGATGTAACAGAGAGATAGAGAAAAGAATTGTAAAGAGAAAGAGAGGCGTGGGAAAGAGAAACGGTATTACATTACCATTAATATATTATGTAAAGGTGCCCTATATCTAAATGCCAATGTTCAAAGTAGAGCTCTAGCTAAGGAACCATAACTCTCTTCCCATTTTGTACATAGAAACTTGTCATATATACACATTATATACATCTAACTGGAAATAAAAATAATACTTGGTATATTTTGTGTATTTACACATGTATATGTACCAAATTTTCAGTGCCGAACTCACATCTGTAAAGCGAATTATACACGTACATATGCCGTTCCGAATTACTGCCGTATCACGAACCATTGACCGAATTCGACTTTTACAAATCCGTATAATACCCGTACATCTCCCGTTCCGAACGTCTCCCGTACCCCGAATTGCTAACTAGGCAAGGGAGCACAGAGCAAATGAAATCTTATGATCATTACGGCGAGACCCATTGGTCTCACCATGGAGGTTATGGAACTTGCCCATGTAGTTATCACTGGTTCCAAGCCCTGTTAGTAGTAACGAAACTTTAAGGTTCCATCAATAAACAAAAAACAAAAGGATCTTCGCAAATCTCCCCTTTTTCTTATTCGATTTCCATTGTACATACATCATCAAAATTACATGAAACAAATAAAAAAATTGTACAAGTTTACAACAAACACCGATAAAGCCTTTTGAGTTTATACAAGAAAGTGAGTGAGCCATGGTGAGCAGAGCTGTTACGTAGTTAAAGCATCTGGAAGGTTGGTGTAAGCACCAATAATTTTTCCACCAACATCTGGGAAAGTTTCCTGGTCAGGTATCGGCCCTACAATCCCATTAGCATCTACCTTGACTGGGTACTTGAGAATGTGTCCCTGCAGAGACATCACCTCCTCAGATGCAAACCTTGCCCAGTTATCTTCGGCTATTTCGTTTACGCTCTTTACACAGTCCAAATTCTGCGGCTCCTTAAAGCAATCATCTAACGTACCTAGGTGCTCTGCCCATAATGACATCCTATACCCATAAACCTGCACAAACCATAGCTCATTAGTACCTAGGTGCTCTGCCCATAATGACATCCTATACCCATAAACCTGCACAAACCATAGCTCATTAGT
>JAJJMB010009426.1:3080593-3117659 GCA_023531105.1 Papaver atlanticum | reverse complement strand
AATGACATCCTATACCCATAAACCTGCACAAACCATAGCTCATTAGTCGTACCATCCCTTTATAAAGTAATTGAAGCATGTTTAGATTTAATGGAGATACATTGAGGGTATTACAAATAGTAGAAAAAGGAAGAAGTCTAGATCGGTGTAGATAACTCCTGAATGCATATAGGTATTTTTGAACTATATCAAACCAATGTATCTGGTTGGTACAATATTTTAAATCTTGGGTTTATTCAACCCCCGAACAATAAGGTGTCATCATCATCTGTAAGATGGATAGTTAAAATCAACTAAAACAAAACAAGAAAAACAGTTCCTAACCTGGCCACGGGGATGCCTCTTCTTGGCTTCCCATGCATGATGCGGCTGATATGCACCCATTGCTATCTCCGTGTCTCTTGAACCAGACATAGATCGTTCATTTATATTGGCAGATCCCATAATTACATAATCATCATCAACTATCATTCCTTTAGCATGCACATAGATCATAAATCGCCGAGATTTTTGGACAATTGAGGCCTGAAAAAGATGGTGATCCCATTAAACCAATTTACTTTCTGACAAGTATAAATGAAGTTGATTGAGAATTAACGTAAATCAGCTTTCAGAATTACCATATCACCATTTGTAGAAGGTTCATTAGATGAGATCTCGTTGGGCAGTGGTTCCCGATTACCAAGACAATAGAAATTCAAATAGTCTTGCGGATGTGAGTTCTCAAGTTGCGCACACTTCAGCTCTGCAGCTATGACTTCATACATCATTTGCATCGTTTGATACTGCACGAAATAGCCCACAGAAAAGTAAGCAAATTATGAACAGCTAGAGTGTTGAGGATATAATTTTCTTTGTAAAATTCTGTAAAGTGTAACCAATGAATTTTAACAATGCTGAATATGTTAAATTTAGGTGGTTCAAATGCATCGCAAAATAAGTATCCTTTGAGGTCTAACCTGCCAATATAGAATTTCTTGTACTGGGGCAGTATTGGGTACTCCCTCAGGCCACATCGGTATGATAACGTACACTGCAAACCTCTCCCTTGCTCTTATTTTACTAGCAATCTTTAATGCAATCTCCATGGGTATCAAATTGTCCGCACCTTTTATCAAGGACAACAGTGAACTGACTTTCAGGACAAGGCCACAAGGGGACAAAATGAAATAATCCCGAAGATTATACAAGATTATAAATGATATGAAGGTAGGAGACCATCGATTAGTAATTATGTTAGGGTAAACACTCCAAAACTACTGGAATTATTAGTTGTGACCCTAAATGATAATATGGGCCACAGCAAAACATATATAATAGTGAAGCAGCTTCAAACCTGCATTTTTGTAAGACGGCCACCCATAGGATGATCCGAGAAAATATTGGTTTTCAATATATATGAAATGTTGGGCTGATCTGATTGCCTGAATGTATGCTGTTTGAATGCTCGAATCTATCACAAGTTTTTTCTCTAGGGTAAGTTTCTGTAAAACAACAACAACATTGGTAAATAAATAAGCTTACAAAAATCTGTAAAGGGGATACAATTTGAATATGTGTTACTATTCTTGTTTATGAGCTCATCTGACCAATATAATGGACAAATATAGGTTAATAGATGAACCTGGGCTTCAGCATCTCGAACATTCTTAGGAAAACCTTTCACAGATCCAGAGTCGATAGATCGAAAAACCTGGAGCAAATTATAGAATTCCTTAGGTAACACTTGTGACAAATAGGAGTGGAAAGAAATTATAATGCAACCTACCTGAACGTGCCAGTTTTCAGGATCTCCTTCATTGGATACCCATAAGAGAGGGTCGTCCTCGGGAACAGCTGGTGAAGGACTAAGTATCCAGGAGATACGGTCAAGCTTTATTAACGCATCATCGTGATGATGTCGTATTTTCTTAAAACGCTGTCCAAACTCAGACCATTTTGTTGCTTTTTTCCAACGCTGCTCAAAGTTTTTGAGGATATCATATGCAGCAGGGCCTTCCATTCTGCAGTGCAGGTCATGCCATGGTTGTCTTGGAGCCTTAGTTCCTGCCTATACAGGACCAGGAAATACAAACTCAGCTAAGCAATCGTTATTTTTTTTTAGTAGAAACAGCTTTTTAACTTGGGCATTTCACCAATCCCTACCATACAGCAGAGAAAAATCATCTCACATGGCGTAGCATTCACAAGTTGTACTCAGAAATCATTTTGAAAATGAAAAGGTAATAAAAAAACGTCAATATATTGACTGCAAGAACAAAACAAAATACGCACCGGAAATGTAGGATTGTGATAATCGTCATCAAAAACAGTGTCGAGGTCACGAAATAGTCTATGCTCTGGTGTATCGTATCGTCCATCACAAAGATCAAGACCTCCTACAAAAGCTGAGATCTTTCTGTTATTTCCATAGGCCTGTGTATCTAACAGGATACACTTCTGATGGTGTGTAAAGAGGGTTCCTACAACCTGCATGAGACAATGCAAAAGAAATGAAAGCTGAGATATCAATTCAAGTGTAAAACAATCTTAGTATATTCTATTTTCCATTACCAGCTGATTAGAAAAAGTTTCTGATAACAAAAAAGAGGAGGGGAGATGGAGTTCTTCCCTTTATTGTCTTTAGATTTAGATGAACCCCTTCAACTTAAACACAATGTCGACCACTTGATCTTATGGAGCGGAATTGAACATAATATGACAATAATTCACTGCTAAAAATTTGGCTGGGGATGTAAAAATGTCTGGATACTTAAGCATGACGAATTTGGCAATTCCTTTCTTTCCATTTTTTCTGGTAATTAATGAGGCAATCCTTAAAGAATTCACCGATTCAATAAGGACTAACTGTTCAAATTCCAAAGAGAAGTGAACATTGAATGTGATCTGGATATGCCATGTTCTAATGGGTTATTAACAAAAACAGTTTCGAGGATTATCTAAGCGATGAGGAGAAAATCTTCACCGAAATAATTCCAAGAGTCATCACCGTATACAGTTATAAATCCACGTATACGAGGGCTTTTCAAGTCAAGGTTAAGGAAACAGTTGAAGCTTATGTATTTTCTCCAATGAAAATTTTGGTTTACTAGTCATTGGTCATGCATATACAGTTCGTACTAACAGTATAACACAGTGAGCAAATAGCTTGAAAAAATTAATGAACCGGTCGGGGTGCTGCCAATGCGTTTCCTCTGATCAAAATAGCTGGAATGGAAGAGCCAGCTAAGCATTCATCGGACTAAATGCTGATTGCTAAGCTTACCCAAAGAGTCGCTTAAAGAAAGAGCACAAGTATAAATATGCCAGAGGCCGAGATAGTAACTAGAATTTGTTTAGATAGTCCTAAACTAGATTGTTCAAGAGGAATTACTGGACCAAGAAATGAATGGTACCAAAACTTACCTGCTGCTTGACGATGCTAAGCTTACTGCTAGCATAACGAGGTGAAAGTATACAAATGACAGATGAATGCTTGAAAAATTTCCTAGTTTCTTCGTCATGAGTACCCATCACTCCTGCCTGCAACAAGAGATTACCGTAATAAGATTAAAAATGTGATTACACTAACATTTAAAGCACATCATAAACATGACAAAATAGCAGATTTTCATATGTATTTTTTTCATATCTACAGATTCATATTTAAGAAATATGTACAGCTTTCTGCAAATACACGCGCCCAGTTCATAAATAGATATCAAACACCAGTGTACGTCCATTGCAGTAAATGAAAGCAATAAAACCATTTTGGCTCCGTAAACCAATTGTGTCACATATATAAGAAGACTGTCATTCACATAATGCCGAAAAAATAGTAACTGCAAAGTCTTTTATGCACTTATTTGGGCATATGATTTATCATTTATCCTACCATAATTAGAAAAAATAAACATTTTCACACTTTTGAAATCATCATTCTGTTTGTCAAGGACCACAGAGTAATGTCTACATTGAACAAATTTCATAAGAAAAACTAAAGAATTGCAGCAATGTGATTGAACTACTTACAGTCTTAAGGAGGAAACTACTGTGGGAAGTTTTATCATCCCAAACCAACATAAGAACCCTAACACCTTCTTGTGATTTATACTTGAGGAGCTCGCCAAGAGTTAAATCCCCACCTTGCGGTAATGGCCTTGTAGGTTCTCTAATCAGCTTCACCTTATGGTAAATTGACCAACCAACAATGTAAATCAAATGATGAGCTTCTAATATAGCATGACAGATATCTTCCCAACACTGTCCAGACCGAAAAGCCTTTCCACCATCAAGTTCAATTTTTGGTATCATTCCAACAGGAACATGTGCATCTTGATAGAGTTGAACTGATCCACCTCTTCTAACAGGAAAATAAGTATTCCGAACACCCAAATGCCCCGGATCGGACGCAATCCCTCGTCTATACACAGAATTCTGCTCAAAAGGGGTAAATTTCATTTCCAAATAAAGAGCGGTCCCTTCTTTCGGTGTCTTCCCATAAGGTCCAATTATAGGGTACCAATCCTTCAAATGCTTCCCAGAATTAATCTCTTGAGCAGAAATTGAAACAATTCCAATAAGTTGAGCACCAAACATATCATTATCTTTAACTTGAAATTCAACTATATGAACAGGATGAGCAAGTGGAATAACAAAATGCTCTTCCCATTTAGGTGCTTGAGAATTAGGTATAATTCTAGTCCTAGCAACAGTAGCACCAGCAAGACAAACCGACACATATGGATCACTAGTAATAATCTTTCTATGAGGATGTTTCATTTCTTCAGAAGTTAATGGTTTTTTACAAGCATTACATGCACTAAAACAACGACGAAAACGTTCAGCCATTATATCCATGTTAGGTAAACGTCTAGCTTCAATAATTCTTAAATCAAGATCACCATGTAGAAATATTACTTGGTCTGAAACATCTGTTGTTTCTGCCATTGCTCCTCCTCCTCCTGCTGCAGCAATATCTCCTACAGAAGCCATTGATTAACAGATAGAAGAAGATATTTATTTGCTAGGGTTTAGAAAAGGGGCATTGTAGATGTGAAGGAAAGAACAAGAAAAAGTAGGTTGTTGTTGCTTGCTTTCAACTGTTTGATAGAATTTCAAAAAGGGCAAGACAAATTGGGATTTTTTTCTTCTCTTTTTCTCAACTTGTACATAAGAGGTAATAAATTAATAACTGTAATAAATTAAATAGATTAATAGTAATAATGAAGATTTATTAGTGAGAGTTTGAGATTCTGTACTTCTTCTTCTCCGTTAAAGTTTGTTGATTTGGTAAGAAAAAGTGGGTTAGGGTTTCGAAGAAGAAATGACATGACAGACTGGTTGCAGGCAGGGAAAGAGATAGATAAGAACGTTGGTTTTAGAATATAGTTACACCACACCGCCCACTAACCTGAGTTTGCGGTTCGTTGTAAACAAAGATAAGGAGGACAGAATCAAGGGCCGGTATACGGCTCATATCCTCATGTTTAAAAACGACCATTACGCCCGAGAGATTTACACACGAAATGAACGCGGATGTTGAGATTGTCCAAATCTTGATTATCGGTCGATCTAAAACATGTTAATTAAGATTTAGTACTGGATTATTAATTTGGAAAATACATTTTGAACTATTCCAAAATGGGCAAGGCGTGTCATTTTTTTGGAGCTCCCTTAATATGCCGACAAAGCACGTATACTGGCTACCTGTAAAGAGGAATCTCTTGGAATCTAATGAGTTGATAAACGGAAGACAAGATGATGTTTTAGGACCCATAGTTAATAACGCGGTTGTGGACTACACGTTGCGTTGGGATGGCGATATTCTAATTTAAAAATCTCATAAGTTTGATTTTTTGAGATCCGGCAGTTAAAAATTGTTGCAGCATATACCTGTGTACTGAGATCTTTTGAGGTCAAAGTAATCGTGGTCGAATGATTGTTTGAGCTCTCTTTTTCTTTCTTCCTTCATTTTTTATGTTGAAAGAAAAGAATCGATCAACATATTGAAAAGGTCAGTTGATCGACAGTTGTGATCGAATGAATGGAACCCAGATCTTATAATACTATGTATAGACTTGTGAGTTGTGGCCGCTTGTTGGAGTTGGACTCCGAGTAAGCTTAAATGAAGTGGGCATGATTGTGGCTAGGGTGTGACATGCGGGATCTCGGCGAAGAATTGGTTTTTGGGATTCTCTAAAAGAAAAGGGAGAAAGAAAAGCATAGAGTTGGCGTCAAATGATCATAGTTCACAGGTTGTAAAATGCACGTGGTTTAACCTAAAATTCACCAAGTATTATTTTCTGTCAGAATTTTGCATCCTTCTTACGTCAAGCAAGCACATGTGATTGCCTAAGCATTAGGTTTCTCTTTTTCTTTTTGTTCTTTTTTGCCATGGCCATTTACTGTGAGCAACATCTTAAACTGTTGAGCCGTAAATGTCATTTACCGGTACTAAGATATGGTAGTTGGGATTCTATACTGTCATGAAGCACTGCTATGTAGAGCAATAGATAATGACACAAAGTATTCAAGTACTTCAATTATTACATTCGATCGAACATTCAATTAATGCAATCTTTTTCGCAAAAAATACTGCAACAGTTAGTCGAATCTTGAGCTAATTTGGAATGGAAGTTACCGAAGTTACAAGCTAGGCTTAAGAACCTTGGGAACTAAAACTTGGGACCATGAGTTAGCGCAATATTGCTTTTTCTTTCTTTTCTTCCCGTGCCGTGTGTTTGTTTGTTTTATCCCATTTATTTAAGTGGGTGGAGCATTTAAGGGACATCCTACCCCATGCCCATGGTATACCATTTTCAACTCAACTACTCCGAATAAGACTGGGTTATGGAGTAGGTAGGTAGAACGTACCCCATAAAATTCACAAATCATAGGTCTAGATCGACCGGGCTAAAATGGTTTGATACAACCACCTTTCAATTCAGGATATCAACCGCTAGGGCCATTGGGGCCGATACTCCAAAGGAGGTATTGAAGTAGATGAGACGATTAACAATGCAAAATCAGCTAATCTATTTTTTTCTTCTTCTTTTTTTTGGTTGCTTTTCTAGGCTTCTAGCGTTTCTCCTTTTACAGTATATCAGATATCAAACAATTGCAAAGCAAAATTCATTTGCATCAGTCATTTGGCAAGACAGTGATAAATACAACTCATAATTAACCCAACATTAGAATACTGCTAAAAACTTAAAGCTTCTTTACGGGATAAAAACTGCTGCTTTACCTAATAGTTCAACTTCAAAATTTGGTAAACAATGACCAGAAATTTGATTTGGTTCGGACTTTTTATGAGAGACTTTTATTCAAGAAAGAAGAATGCTCCGTAGACTAAAAGAAAACAAATAGAAACTGAATCAGCGAAAATAGAGTCTCAATTCTGGACAAAATTTGAAAAATTAATATGAATTCTTTGCCCAGAAGTCGCAACCCAAGTAAGGACCATAGTTTCCGCATCAGTACTCAAGTCCAGGTCAGTTTTAAACTGTACTTCTCTTCAAAGTTGTGGCAATTGTTTTCTCACCACAGGACCCAAATCACCGCAGCAGGGATAAGTCTCCAGGCCACCTGTCCCAAGTCTGATAGCTTATTATTTAACCATGTAATGCGCAAGAGCAGCCATTGTTTTTGGAAACACCCATGCCCAATCATTAGGTGTTATATCACATCATATTCTGGAGAGTTAAGACGACCATAAACTGCACATCTGTTTGCGGGTAAAAACGACTCACAGGTTTTCTGGTAAAAAAGTGGTGGAGGAGGCAAGTGCTCGCTGAAGCAGGTGCTCGAAGTTGCGAATCGCCTAAACCTTTAAGCAAATGTACTGCGCGGGAGTACTTTGAGTTCGAGAGACTAATCTGTAAGACCCTGGCCTAAACCAAGACAATGGCTGTTCCAGGTTCAATTCGGTCACAAGAGGAGGAGGAGGGTCGGTCTGTAGGGAGGGAAGCTACGATTGTGTGGAGATCAATGGAGGTTGATTTATAGGTGATGCGATGTGTTGAAATGTTGTGAAGATGATTCTCTGTGTAGACGAGAGAAATCCTCCGAAAGTGTTTGATAAACTTGACAGTGATGAGTCTTAATTGTTGTTATCTATCAGATCATAGGTTCAGAAACCTATTTATAGCAGCACATCAATCTCCTGTAAGTGGTGGCAATTAAAGGTAGTGGAAGAATGAGGAAGTGGAAGATCGTGTAAAAACCATTTCCACTTTGCACGGAAGACTAGGTTGATCGACCATCCATTATTCCATTTACTACTTAACTTTCAGCACGACTTACCACAACTCTCATCGTGGATGTACCTCACATCGCATGTGTTGTAGGCCACCAGACCAAAACCCTAGTGATATCCCCCCATGTGACGTGAATTGATGTCTCATGTGTGAGTGGTCAATCTTTGACCTAAGACTATGAGTCTTATGAACTGAACTGACAAAGTTCAACATTAAGATGGATGAAGCATGGAATGTTGAAATAGCAACATGCTCACTGATGACTGTGTCATATCGTTATGCTAGTTGAAGCAGTAATGGTAGTCGAATGACTTAGTGATGGTTTTATGAGATTGCTAGATCGATCATAAACCATTATGTTGGTGCACTGAGCACTTATAAAAATAATCATTATTGAATGATCATTGAAGGTCTTTCTCGATCCATGTGACGTCATGAGTCATTCGAATGACGAGGAGAGATTATAATATAAAAATAATGGTTGACAGACGAACCAAATGTTGGTTGATGAACCAATAGAATACTGATAGCTGGATCAATGTTAAATTCTCAAATATTGATAACCGGATCAACATGAGAAATACTGCAACTCGAATACTGATAGCTGAATCAATATGAAGAATATTGCTCTAAGCAATTAAATATTGATAGTCGGATTAATATTGCAAGAAATGGCGGTTCTGAACCTTATTGGACGTGACCCATTGATAGATAAATCAATTAGGTATTGCCATATGGAGCATTGATGATTAGAGCAAGTATTGCTAGTCACGGCAAATACTGCTAGATCCATGAACAATTGGTAGCAAGACAAAATAACATATTAATTAAAAATATTAACCAAATATTAATTAATTAATTAATTAAAATATTGATTGTTGGATCAATATTAAAATATTGGTGTTTGAACATGTTGAGAATTATGCTAGACAGAACATTCAGTTCAAAACCCTAATTATGATTAATGGATGATCGACTGAGAGTCAACCAATAGACGAGAGAGTGAGCGCCCATACTAGTGATGGACCGACCATGTAGTATTTTGGATGCTAGACTGAGCAGTCACCAAACTCCTTTGCAGAGCAGTTGGTGAAAAGATTATTAATTGATGTTTAATCATTATTAAATTGTGCTTGACTGGGCAATAGGTAGTAGAACCTAGTCATGGAGAGAGGAGGGACCGACCAAAGGGTATGAAACCATCCCTCGGTGGTCGTGGGACCATCTGATGGTGAGTGGATCTTCATCCCCAGTTGCAGGAAGGAGTTTTAACAAAATATAGACTCTGGATGATTAATTAGGTCAAAAATCATCAAAAGAAGTGGGACCGGCTTCTGCAAGCCAAATGACCAACCATGACCGGTCATGGTGGTGTGCCCGTGTCGCCATGCTCTTTGCGGACCAATCCTGAGAATTTTGGTATTTTCTGATGGCCCATCGAGCATTATTTCATCCTTGTATGAAGAATTTGAGTTTAACCAAAACTCTTAATAGTGATGGAAGGATCACTATTAGAAATATTAAAATAATATTATTTTAATATTTCTTATGATGGTAGAAAGACAAGTCATGATGGTTGTGGGACCATTTGTTTTGTTAGACACATGGTTCATGGAAAAATATGGAAGTTTCATGAGTTTTGATCAAAAGAGGAATCCTTTAAAGAGGAAACACTAAAATAATAATAAAACAAGAGTTTTAATAATAAAATATTAGGGAAAAGGAGAAAGAGACCAACCAAACCGGCGGCATGCCTAGCCGGTCGGCTGGTGGGCCCACCCACATGGTTTCCTTTATTTTATTATTATTTATCTCTCTTCTTTTTCCTTCTTTGATCAGGCTTCCATTCCTAGTTCTTTCGTGAATACTCCTTTGAGCGTTATTACTAAATACACTCGTGCCTCTTGATCGGGGCTTACTCGGGGTTGCCCCAAATGCCCGAAAGGTAAATATCCATTACTTTCCATGGAATTCGACCGAGAGAAGCCATGGATCATGAGTAGATGAATATTTAGGGTTTAATCAGTATATAATTTCTAGGAATTCAATCCGATGAATACTTCGACTAGACTTGATTAATTAGTTGCTCTATACTAGCATGCAATATGTCTAGGAGCATTTAGATATGATGTGATCATCATCATACATTATTCTGGGTTAATTCAGGCACCAGAGATGAATTCTGAATTCAATAAAAATGTGATGACTCTTTCAGCTTTAATCATGAAATACATAGAATATTAAAAGTTCTACCTCAGAAACCCTAATTTTGCTATCATAACCGCAATGGTATTGCTAAGCTACGATTCACCTTGTGAAGATACAAATTTCTTATGATTCCGATATTGATCAGAGATGCATGATTTTTCCGATGTGATTTTACGAATATGACATTCGTCAAAAATCCACCATTAACATTAAGTCCCCTGCTAAGTGTGGGACAGACATGTTCCATGGTATGCATATAGATGGTGATTTTTACTGACATAAGCTAAATGAATAAATAAGCTCAGTTGTCAGATGTTACCAAGAATTCCGATCCAATAATGCTCCAATCATGTTGAATGGTCGTTGAATGAGTAATAGTCAGACGTAAGAGCTTTTTTATGGTAAGTGGACATCTTACGGAGATCATAAAATGATAAGGCATGCTGAGTTTGGTGGTAGAAGGACCATGTTGATGCGCGTATGGCACGGGCGTTGCTTGAAAGAGGAGTCCTAACTTGACCGAAATTAGAAAACCCTACTAATACATATAAAAGGGAGTAGAACCCTTTTAATTTCTTCACCTTCTATCATCACCACCACTGGACAACAACATCACCTCCTTCTTCTTTTTCTTCTTTTATTGCTCGTCCGCCAGCAACAACAAAAACAGCTTGAACTTCTTGTCGGCCGGCCAACTTCCGGCGCCGGCACCGGGCCAAGCTCCGGTAAGTGTTTTTTTTTCTTGTTTCCATATTCTTTTCTCTGCAACATGATGCCTCATCCATGGAAACAAAAATTATTTTAGTATTTTTTACGAATTAATGAAGATTTAGGTCAAAATACCGTATTTTTGACTTTCGGTGCTTCAATAGTCTTCGTAGGTGCTTTAATCAACTTTGGTACAACAAATAGGAGGTCCTTGTAGCAGCAACTCTTGTGCCATCACCACTGGTCGTTGGTTGAACCAAAAACTGGTAATAATCAGGGTTTCATCACCTTTCCTTTGTTTTCGTCCTTTTTAATCGACATATGCAACTTTGCGATGTAATCATCTTTTGAAATCAACACTCTTTAATTTGCACGCGTTTCTAATTTTTTAAGTTCTCATTCTTTGATATGATGTATTGAAGTAAACATGCCTAGCCAATCCGTAGAGATGTCAGAGGATAATTATGATTGTGCTTCCAATGGCGGAGATGAGAGCATGATTAAGACCACTCCGAACATGGATGATGAACTTTTTGTGGTTCAGTATAAACCATCAAAGTCTCTTCAGGGCCATAACTTCCATCTTATTGTAAACCCCAGAGAAAGTGATAAGATGAAGATGATTTCTCCAAAAGCCATCATTCGATTCTGTCTACAAGGAGGCCATTATGCTGCTTCAGTCATAGAGTTTAGGATTGCTAGAAAATCCTTGCCTGATTTTTCTGGATGGAAAAGACATATGCTTGGTTATGATCATGTCAGGAAGATGTTGGACAACGTACAGGTCACTGAAGCTATTAGAGCGTCTGGAAAAGTCTGCATATATCATGATATGCCTGGCATCGTGGATTTGCATGCTCGGTGGTGTGTTCCTATACACACGTTCATATGTAGGTGGGGAGAGCTTACTATCACCTTGGAAGATGTTGCTGCTTTGCTTCATTTTCCAGTCACGGGTAATCTTCCGCTTTTGTTTTCGGTAGAAGAAAATAAGATATGTATGATGAGTGCCAAATATTACATATTTCTACACCTTTTTATTGTCTATTAACTCATCTTTTACGCTTTAAAATAATATATTATCCTAAATTCTGTATTTTTATTTTTTTCTAGAATAAACACTTTTACTAATTTACTTTTTGTTTTTAGGTACTAAATAAAGCCTGGATGAATGGAGAAGCCAAAAGAGCAGAGAATTGGTGACAACAGAAGAGAGACAACAAAGCTCCCGCTAGAAGGCAGTGAAATATATTGTTTGCACCGCATCCGCAAGTGAAGAATGTTGTTTGAAAGACCCAAAACTAGAAGTGGGCTTGAGATGTTAGCTTTGAGGAAGACATGGGCCTAGAAGTGATAAAACCCAGGACCCAAGACCCAAACCCGTTCCATGCCCGAGCGATCGGATTTGATATAGATGAACAACATCCAGCGACGTCTCCAATCGATGCATCAAATCTTGATACACCTGTCTAACATCCTAGTCTCCTGTCTTCCCCTTCATATTCGAGCAGAAACCAAACATCTCTTTCACTTCGTTTCCATCTTCTCTCCAAACCCTGCAGAGATTCCATTTCACCTCCATCAATCAATTTCATTCCCGACACCTCTGAGCACAGCCACCCTCTCAGCTAGCCATCAATCAAACCTCTAATCTTTATCTCTCTCCATCTTATCTTCTCTCTTATCAAAAACAGTAACCCTAGAAGCTATGATTGAGAGAGATAAGATTAGGGTTAGCTTCAACAGCTGGAGAACATCAAATTAAAGAGTTGCAGAGTTTAATTGCAGAAGGGGTTTGTCAGAAAACGCGTTTTGGGTGAGTGGGTGTTCTCTAATTTTCGAATTCAAGTGATTGAGAGATTTTTGTGTATAAATAGGGAGGAGATTGTGATGTAAAAATCATGCCCGGAGTAGCCGGTGCACCAAGAAGTAGTTTAGGTTTGATTTCATTATCTTCATGATGTTCTGATTTCATAGTTAGGGTTTAGACTAAACCATTAATATATTGCTAAGTTTAATTCAAGTTTTTATATTATTCTTGTTGTGCTATAATGTTTTGGATAAATATAATCTGAGCACTTCGGCATTTTGCTCTCACAGTGTATGCCATGTATCCATTGTAGTTCGAACAACACTATGTTGATTGTGTTGCAACTTGTGTTTAACTGATTGATGTTCGATCCTTTGAGTAGTTGTGCTTTAAGTAGACAGTTAGTACTTCGGAGGGACACCTTAGTTGCGATTAGAATATCCATATCAGGATTGTTTAATCATCTAAGTGATTGATCTGCGGTTAGTTGTTTTGTGAGAGGACAACTAATACTAGGATTATGTAATTATCTTAGTGACACTAAAACATCCTCCTGAAACTACCCTTTGATGTGTAGCAGACTAGAATCTTCACTGCTATCAGGATAGTCGGAAGAGCCTAGAAGTTCACCGATGTCTATACAAGGGACAAGAATAGTATTGAGACTGAACTGACTTAGTATAGGTTAAGCGGTGGATTCGATTGCCCTAACACCCTAGTTATTTGCTTGTTTAGAATATTATTTGCTTTCGTATTTGTTTATTGCATTCTTAGCATCATCTTTACCAAAATCTAGCCGTATCGGCAAACAAACACCTTTTTTGGTTACTCCTTGTTCTTAGTCAGTTGTAGTAAAGACCATAGCTTCAACTTTAGACCCACCTTGTCCCTGAGGATCGACCTGTACTTGCCATGTATTGCATATCGACACTGTGCACTTGTAATTATCATTGTAGGTACTGTTTACAAACCTACCATGTTTTTTGGCGCCGCTGCCGGGGACTCGGTAGCGGTGTAGCCGAGGTTTCTATCTTTACTTCACTGGTTTCAGTTAATATTATAAATATGTGTTAGATTTTCTTTTATTATAGCTGTAGCTTGTTCTATATCATATTAGCTGTAGTAGTTGCTGTAGTTTTTCTTTTAACTACAACCATTTTGGTTTACTTGCATTCTGTTTCAAGTGCATTCTCATACCAGCATCATTGTCCTGTAAGATAATATTAGTCATGTGTTTTGTTTAGCATATTAGGTTATGTGTTGTTTTTTAGTTTGTAGTTCCCTACCACCTGTAGCTGTGCTGTTGTATTGTAGTTAGTTAGTCCATTCGTTTATATATTTGCATCATCTTAAAAATTTCTATCTCTGCATTCTGTAACATATCTTCACATTTACATTACGTGGCCATTCATATCTCCCTATAAAATATCATATTTTTGCATTTTGTAACCTTTCAATTTGCTACTCGCATTCAGACTGTCTTAAACAACCAAGTGTAATAACTCATTGTCATACAGTAAATCCCTTTCAGTTGTTTATGGCAGTATCAATAATAGATTCTTTGCTTTAAGTTGCACAATTCTGGGAACTGAGATTTTATTTTGAGTAATTAGGTACCTGCGGAGCTGAAATACAAATCAAGGAAAAGGAGGAAAAGCAGCAGCAAAACTGGTTTATCGTGCCTATACCCAGTTTATGCCGGCGGTATCATTTTCGAAACCTGTTAACTGTCATGACTATGTGAATGCTATAACATATGTGCATACTAAAACTAGTTTTGCTTTACATAGCCCTGTCAAAATCCCTGCAACACATTTTTATGCATGAACCTGTGGTGTTTAAGTAACCCGTTCACTAGCTGAATGGTCGTATCATTGTGCATCTCAACCTTTGCAAAACCTTGCATCTTTATTCGTTCTTCTCTGTCTGTCATCATCTCAGACTTGAGTTATGCAATTGTTCGGGCCTCTATAACATGTGAATGGTATGTATGTATGCTAAGCTGTGATCGTTTTTTGTCATGACCAAACTGGTTGTCTAGATAGTCCTCATTAACACTGCCTATCTGAAATCCCATTTTATGTTGTTGACTCACCTGCCCAGGTTGAGACAATGGGTGAAGCTATGAATCTGCCCCGTACCATCCAAGATTACATGTATCCTGCGAGATTAAGTTTTTCCTCATGCATTGTTTTACCTCAAACTGATAGTCCATTTGAATTGAATGCAAACATGTTACAACTGCTTCCAAAATACGAGGGGTTGACTCTGAAAACCCCTATCATCATGTAAGAAAGTTTGAACAAGTTTGTAGGACTATGCAATCTGACCATATGTCCGAAGACTCTCTAAAATTGCGTTTGTTTACATTTTCTTTAAAAGAAAGAGCTAAATCATGGTTTTATGGTTTGAGACCACAGTCAATCACCACTTGGGAACAACTCACAAATCAATTTTTCAGAAAATTCTTTCCACATGATAGGACCATCGCTATTCGTCAAAGTATCAATTTTTTTGTCCAGTTAGATGGAGATACTCTTTTTCATTATTTTGAACGGTTTAATGATTTTTTGATTGAATGCCCTCACCATGGATTTGAGAAGTGGAGACTGGTTGTTATCCTCTATGAGGGACTATACTTTAATTCTCGATCCATGGTTGAATCTATGTGTAATGGTGAATTTATTAATTAAACTTTGGATGATGCATGGAAATTTTTAGCTGAGGTTGCAGAGAAAACCCATCAATGGGAATCCATTAGGGAAACCAGGACACTATCACATGATATGGGTAACCCCCATGAGTTAGAGTCTGATTTTGACTCTGATACAAGCATGAACTGCAAGACTAGGAGAGGCAAAGCTCTAGAAAAATGTGGAAATACAAATGTTATTGTCCCTAAGTCATGTGCCCAAACTGAACTCCGTGTTTGTATGTCGTGTGATAGCTCAGACCATTTAATTGAAAATTTCCCTGAATCGCATACCCTGGAACATTGTAGAATACATCATGATAATGTTCTCTATGAAACACAAGACACCCACTCACAGGCTTGCACTCCAGGATGGAGAAATCCCTGTTACAATGATGATGATGAATCAATTTTTGAAAATAGGTTGTCTAGTCCTACTCATGCAACTGATATTGACTATGAACCTCATGTAGAGGAAAATGAGTTGACTAAAAACACCAAATCTGTTAATAGGGACGAGTATGCATATTACTCGGATGAAGATATAATGTTAGAAGAACTAGTTCTTCTTGAAGATTCAATTTCAGAGTCATATAACTCTGAAATTCTAGACCATAGTGTAAAGACATCCATTTATAATGTGTCTTCTAATATTCATATTCATTGCAATGCGGATGATTTTGGTACTGATTTGGGGCTTGTGCAATTATTATGTGAAAGTATGCATGCTGCACAACTTATGTCTAACTTAGGAAATGATGAATTGTCTGACGACACTAATGATCTTATACCTGATAACAACTTTGATGTGTCTGATTCCCTTCCTAGGTCACAATATGATGTTCCATCTGATTTTTCTATGCATGAGACTAAGTTTTTGGATGATGATGCTTCTGAATTGGGGTTTGATAATTTATTCTATGAATGTGAGCATGATTTACCAGTTTCTGACTTAGGGAGAGTGTGTGATGGTACTAATGATCTTACACATGACAACACCTTAAATGTGCCTACTTCCCTGCCCATGTCACAGACTGAGAATCTTCCACCCAGCATAGATTCTGCCTGTAAAGAGATTATCAAACCAACTTTTCTGAGAATACCTAATCTAGGACTGAAACTATGTGCCTCCCAAGTCCTCTTGGATTATTTTGCATCTATATATGATATGTTTGAGGAGCCACAGTTGGAATGTATATCTCTTCCTGTCCCCGCGAAAGTCCATTTCGAATTAAACCTTGTGCATGATGAACCCCTAAGATTACTAGATTTTGTACCCAAAAGTGTATCTGTTGAAAAATCCAGGTTTGGGGGTGGCTCATTTTGTTTTACAGTCTCACTTGTATTTCTGTCCTATAACAATTGTGTGAGGCTGTTAATTTTTTTGCATTCTGTCTTTGGGTTGATCCTCAACTCTTTAGATTGTTGGTTTACGGTGAATTATTCTTGTATATAATCCAGTAGGTAATGCCATATTTTCTATCTTGAATCAGTTGAGTCTTCTTTTTATTTTGTATATATTGTGCTAATCCAACTTGACCTCAACTGGAAATGTTGGATCTAGCCTTGAAAAATGAAGCTCTAATTTGCTTTCGACGACATACCGGTAATCTCTTCCTTTTTCTATACTCAGCATGGTTCTCATGGTATGTGGCTGTTTGAATTCTTATCATCATTTGAAACATTGAGGACAATGTTAGATTTCGGTTTGGGGGAGTATTTTGCATATAGAGTTTTTAGTCTTTGAATATAAAAATTTTCAAAATTTTTGCATAAACGTAGAGATTTTAGAGTCACTAGCATGCTTCTAGTTATGTTTACATAGAGAGTCTGATCGAAATAACTGAACTTGGAAGAACTAGAGAACACAATCGGGTTTCTTAGTTGTTAGAGCGTTAAAGTTGGATTTAACCATGCCAGTGGGCGAATTAGGTGCAACAAAGATATTTGGTATTAGAGTTGTGATCACCTTTAGTGGAGACTACCCATTTTTACATCAAGCAAGGCACCGATCTTCAATTTTTTGTGACTATCTAAAAATGCCTTTTAGAGTGTGTGTCACCGTACATTAATTCCGAGTAGGAATGGTGAGCTACCCAACTTCGCACCACTTTCATCACTATTTTTTATATCTTTAGTGCTAATTTTTTCAATCATGAGGGTGATGTCTAAAGATGAAAACTCCTTCTTGTAGTTTGATTTGCAGTTGGCACCACTCTCTCTCTCGACAACATCAACAGATCCATAGAAACACATCATCATCAACGAGCATAGCAACCAAATTCTATGAAGAAAGATTGAAATAGTCCGAGGTTTACTTGCAACAATTCAAGGAAAGTAAAATTCATATCCAAAGTAAAGATACAGTACAGAGAACAAAATTCGTTATACAAGATTGAAGACTTATCTTACAAGAGCAAAGAAAATCAAAGAAGATGAGAATCAGTGAAGTTTATAAAATCAAGACAATACAAGTTGTGAAGAATTGAGTGATAAAGTTATTCATCCATGGATTTAGTAGTTTCATTTTTTATTTTGTTGTTTTAATAATAATTTTTTTTTTTTTAAAAAAGATTAAAAAAAATCAATTATTGTAGTTTATTTTCTTTGTTTTGTTTAAATAACACCATGGTAAAGAAGAAGAGTTTAAGAAGAATTCCAAGCAACAAGGAAATTGAAGAGAAGAATTAGAAATTGTCAAGGTTCTACGAAGTTAGAAGTTCATCATCAACAGTTGAAGGCCGAAGACCGAAGATTGAAGACGTTTCTATGGATGCTATGAGAGTGGTGTTGATTTCCGATCGGATGTGAAGGTAAGTGAGTACTCCCATCCTTGTTAATGATTGATTTCCTTTTTTAGAGATCATCAGAAAAAGATTCTTATTCCCACAATTTTGTGGAGTCTCCAGAAATTATTTCGGAAGGTTTTCCTTCCCACCATTCAACGTGTGCAGGATTTCACTCTTTATTCCTGCCTGCACACCTGGGAGACTAAAAAGCGGTCTTCTTGAGTGCAATTATCATAAAACCCTATTGGTGAGGCAGAAGTCGAGGCTTGTGATCACTCTCGAACCCGAATTCTTTCATATGGTATGGTTATTTCTCGCTCAACTCTTAAGGATGGGAATGCGTTCTTTGGTATTTCTAACTTCTTATTACTAGCATGCAGAAACTCTATGTCCTCATAGCTCCTTGGATGCTTGGGACTCTGATACGCTATGAAGTTTGAGAAGGTTTTGTGGGTACACCTCTGGTAAACCCTCACGAGACTACAACTCGTCCACTAGGGACACCTAGGGGTTTAAAGGCTTATTGCATTCGCTAAATGCAATCGAGAGACCAACGACAGTGGTATAGTTAGGATTTCTTAATTTATGTTTCACTTGAGGACAAGTAAAATTCAGGTTTGGGGGTATTTGATGAGTGCCAAATATTGCATATTTCTACACTTTTTTATTGGCTATTAACTCATCTTTTGCGCTTTAAAATCATATATTATCCCAAATTCTGTATTTTCATTGTTTTCTAGAATAAACACTTTTACTAATTTACTTTGTGTTTTTAGGTACTAAATAAAGCTTGGATGAATAGAGAAGCCAAAAGAGCAGAGAATTGGTGACTACAAAGCTCCCGCTAGAAGGCAGTGAAGAATATTGTTTGCACCTCATCCGCAAGTGAAAAATGTTGTTTGAAAGACCCAAAACTAGAAGTGGGCTTGAGATGTTAGCTTTGAGGAAGACATGGGCCTAGAAGTGATAAAACCCAGGACCCAAGACCCAAACCCGTTCCATGCCCGAGCGATCGGATTTGATATAGATGAACAACATCCAGCGACGTCTCCAATCGATGCATCAAATCTTGATACACCTGTCTAACATCCTAGTCTCCTGTCTTCCCCTTCATATTCGAGCAGAAACCAAACATCTCTTTCACTTCGTTTCCATCTTCTCTCCAAACCCTGCAGAGATTCCATTTCACCTCCATCAATCAATTTCATTCCCGACACCTCTGAGCACAGCCACCCTCTCAGCTAGCCATCAATCAAACCTCTAATCTTTATCTCTCTCCATCTTATCTTCTCTCTTATCAAAAACAGTAACCCTAGAAGCTATGATTGAGAGAGATAAGATTAGGGTTAGCTTCAACAGCTGGAGAACATCAAATTAAAGAGTTGCAGAGTTTAATTGCAGAAGGGGTTTGTCAGACAACGCGTTTTGGGTGAGTGGGTGTTCTCTAATTTTCGAATTCAAGTGATTGAGAGATTTTTGTGTATAAATAGGGAGGAGATTGTGATGTAAAAATCATGCCCGGAGTAGCCGGTGCACCAAGAAGTAGTTTAGGTTTGATTTCATTATCTTCATGATGTTCTGATTTCATAGTTAGGGTTTAGACTAAACCATTAATATATTGCTAAGTTTAATTCAAGTTTTTATATTATTCTTGTTGTGCTATAATGTTTTGGATAAATATAATCTGAGCACTTCGGCATTTTGCTCTCACAGTGTATGCCATGTATCCATTGTAGTTCGAACAACACTATGTTGATTGTGTTGCAACTTGTGTTTAACTGATTGATGTTCGATCCTTTGAGTAGTTGTGCTTTAAGTAGACAGTTAGTACTTCGGAGGGACACCTTAGTTGCGATTAGAATATCCATATCAGGATTGTTTAATCATCTAAGTGATTGATATGCGGTTAGTTGTTTTGTGAGAGGACAACTAATACTAGGATTATGTAATTATCTTAGTGACACTAAACCATCCTCCTGAAACTACCCTTTGATGTGCAGCAGACTAGAATCTTCACTGCTATCTGGATAGTTGGCAGAGCCTAGAAGTTCACCGATGTCTATACAAGGGACAAGAATGGTATTGAGACTGAATTGACTTAGTATAGGTTAAGCGGTGGATTCGATTGCCCTAACACCCTAGTTATTTTCTTGTTTAGAGTATTCTTTGCTTTCGTATTTGTTTATTGCATTCTTAGCATCATCTTTACCAAAATCTAGCCGTATCGGCAAACAAACACCCTTTTTGGTTACTCCTTGTTCTTAGTCAGTTGTAATAAAGGCTATAGCTTCAACTTTAGACCCACCTTATCCCTGAGGATCGACCTGTGCTTGCCCTGTGTTGCATATCGACTCTGTGCACTTGCAGTTATCATTGTAGGTACTGTTTACAAACCTACCAATGTACAACTTTAAGGACTGAGATGATTAAGATCAACGGCATATGGAACTGTTATTCTCAGTGGTTGATCACCGGGTTTCAATGGAAAAAGACCCGGCCAGACCTGATGACAGTACATTGACCATTGCTGCATTCTTGTCGTTGTGGTTGTCTAGAGACGTGTTCGGGGATGGTAGCTCCCAGTTGAAAGAATTCGTGATTCCTATTGCGGTTAAGATGGATCAAGGTGAAAAACTTCTCATTGGTAGTTTGTTTCTTAGTTCATTGTATTCCCATTTAGACCCCTTAGTCATTGACAGCCGCATCTCCAATGGTTATATAAAAGTGGAATCATATGTTAACACGTTGTTCATCCAAGCGTGGTTGTGGGAGCATCTAAGTAATTATGCGCCTACTCCTCGCAATGTTTTGCAAAAGAAATGTGTGGATTCCCGTCATTCATTTTCTGAAGATAATAACGCAAGGATAATGCGTTGGTCCAACAAGATGCCACGTTCTAAGATACGCCTTGTCAATTTGTTGGATAACGAAGATGAGTTCGATTTCCACGCATGGGCACCAATTCCTTCTTATGTATCTCAGTTGACCACTTTCGCCGGAGAAGAAGACGTAATACTGCAATCCGGTACCGATCTCACTAACGGTGAGAAAACATTTATGTTGAGTTGCACTCCTGGTCATCTTGTGTCTATCATGCAACAATAATACCTCGTGGAAGAATACAATATTGACAGAGCTACTAGGCAAATGGGTCTTGATCAGTGTGCCCCTCCTTCTAGAGCTAACAAGCCTCAGGTGCATCACCTTATGGCCAACTTGGATCGCACACATGTAGCTAGGAGTAGATATTTGTCTCCTCGTAGTGATCGTGACACATATGTAACTCCAGATTACATAAATTTCTGGAACCAGTAGCACGAGCGCCTTTATGATTTTGCAGTGTTAGCGACGACGCCTCCATCGCGTGGTGCTTTTTCTACTAAGATGAAGGCTGATCATCCTCGATTAAAACCACTCCCTAGTAACAATAAGAGAAAAACATTCCCATAATCTTCACAAGTGAGTACTTTCTTTGTAGTTTTTTAGAGAAGCATAACATCTTATGACTTAATCGCTTTGTTGACTTCAACTGTAGAGTGAGCGCGTAAGGCCCCGAAATAATGGTGACTTTGCGGATGTTGGAATAAGTCCACAGAGTGGTGAGAAGATAAGCAAAAATCACAGGATGTTATCCAATGTCGTGGAGCCCCCTCCTGTTTCTCTGGTTAGTTGCTTCCATCTGTCATTTGCATTTCATCTTAGGGTTCATGAAATAAATCATATTAGTATTCCATTATAGGGATTTGTTCCTTCTAGCATAGAGGGTCTTCGATTTTCCACAGCTGAACAGTCAACTCATATTGTTGGATCATCTGAGGAGGATGAAGAAACCGAAACCGAAGATGAAGAAGTCGATGTAAGTATTTTTCGCTTGATTATTTGTAATTCCCTTTGAAGAAATAACCTCATATTCATGGTTTCTGTTTATAAGAATAAATAGCTATGGATGATCAAGTCGGTGGCTCTTAATCATCTTCGGAAGAAGACGAAGAAGGAAATCACCACGATTCGGAACCGAATGGAATGAATGTGATTCTAATACCTCTGGTAGTACCGATGCTTCAAAAGACTTAGAGACTCCTCAAGTAAGTCCCCATATTGCATGTCCTTGTTATAATATGAGTTGTTATCCCTTGACATAAAAACCCATGTGAATGAATGAGGAATCCCACTACGACTCGTTTTCAGAAAAAACTCAGAAATAATAGTTATAGTAAAAACGCCATAAAATCTTCATACGATGTTCGTTTTTGACGATTTACCCCAATTTTCTTATTCCCAGACAATTTCCCATCAGTAACGTGGAAGATTTTTGAGTTCTGAGCTTGTTTAGGGGTTTGACTCAGCGAAACAGAAAAGTTCCAGGAGAATTTTAGAAGATTTCCAGCAGTGATGATGCATAATGTTTGACTTACTACTCTTATCTCGTTCGTCCGATGAACTTGAATTTTAGATATGCTATAGATAACATCCATACGAAGAGAATGGTACATGACTAATGTCTTGATATTTTACCAATTATCTCCAGATCGTCACTTTGTACAGGGTAGTGCAAAACGGCTCCAGTATGGTCTCGTCAGAAAATGTGTTTCCAAGCCCCTAGACCATTGACCTGCGCTATTGAATGATTCTTCCAGAGAATAAACATGTTTAATTCTTTTTCACTCTGAATTTTATGTTTGAATCTTGAATTCCTTACATAAAGCATCTTTGTTCATAAACTGTTATATCAGGTGCAAAATAGCGAAACCGAAGAAAACAGGGTCACCGAGAACGTTGTCGCGAACCGGGTCGGTAGTGAGACTCTCTCTGTATTACAAGCTCATGTGAATGCCACTTCTGAACCCATGGAAACAGAATTCAAAGTGGATGTTACTCCAGGAGCCAAAGGAGATGTTCCAATGGGTGGTACTCCACATGAGTATCCACATGAAGGTGTTTATTTTGACCTCCATTAAGTGAGCCGCTCGAACATCATGAATTGGTCGGAGGATTTAGCATTCCTACTGGGTATGCCAATTTATACCAAGAATTATGGGAGACATATGGCCATATTTCTATTACTAAGAAATCTGAGCATGCTTATTTCTTGATCATGCGAGTAAAAGCAATGTTACATATTGTTAAGGACATACATACCAAACCAAAAGGTGCCATTACCGCAGGTGTACTCTTTGATTGGGATTTCAACCTGAATGTTGCTGAGGAGTAGAACTTGTCAAGAAGGATCGAACTGAAAATAAGGCTCCCTCCATTGATGTTGTTGAAAAAGTGAAGGAAGAGATCGCAAGACTGTCTGAGGAACTGGAGCGTGAGAAGAATACTTTGCAGGACATGGAGGCGATTCTTTCGAAGGAGCAACATTCGTATTTCCCCGATTTTCTTTAGCTTTAATTTCCTCTGAACTCTGCTTTTGAATTTGAGAGATGTGAGATTTCATTTGATGTTTGGTTTTTGGTTTTCTGATTATTCTGGGATAGGTGATGATTGGATTTTGATATTTATGAGGATTATCTTATGGTTTGATAGAAATAGTGAATCAAAAATTTTTACTGAAAGGAAAATTCAATTACTGGTTGCAAGTATTGCATCCGTTTTAGAGGAGTTGAAAATACAAACGAAATAAGAAAATCCTAAATGCTCCAACTATTAAACTTGTTGATCCCTGAACTCAGAATGCCTCAAGCGTTGAACGCCTTGAGCCATTTCTCATAAATTACTTCTTCTACTAACTTGTTATCTGTGGAAACCATCTTGTAGTGTCCACCGCCAGTGGAATTGGCAATCATGAACGGACCTTCCCAATCAGAATTAGTCATAGAGCGACAGTTGCGCTTTGTTGCTTTGAGTACCAAATTCCCAACATGAAAGGCATTAGGTTTGATTGGCCTAGCCTTGAATATCTTCTGTTGATTTATCTTTTCCTTCATCTCTGTACCAAAATCCTTATTCCAGATGTGAGCATATCCTGGAATTTTTTCATGATTTTTCTGGGGTACATGAGGACATTCTTGCAATGTTAGAGGAGGAAACCCTAGATGTTCTTCTTTGTTCCTGTAGATCATATCAGCGATTGATGCCACAACATCGATTTTAGCTTGTTGATAAATCCGAGTCACCCACTTGGTGAAATATTGTAAAGGAGAAATTACCCAGTCGTAACACCTCGCAATAACAGTGATGCTCTTACTAGCATCGTTGAGTCCTGCTATTAGAGCATACGAGTAACTCAATGAAAGAGATTCGGGTGGAACAAGACTTTCCTGAGCATGGAATCTCTTGACATAAGACTTTGCATCTTCTCCGGCTTCCTTCTTCATCGTCATCAAATTCAGGAATTCCTTCATCGCTATTAAATTCAGGAATTCTTCCAGGCGATCTACAAATGGATCATCGATCAAAGCCTCGAGACTAGGTATTTCTTCGTCAGGGGAATGAGATGGTGTTTTGCTGGAAATTATCTTCTAAGCATGTAACCATACCCGTCTGAGGATCATGTCATATCCTGGATCTTCCTTGATGATGTGGAATTGAGCCTCCATCCAAGCAGCGTCCATCCTCATCTTAAGAGTATTGTGACCATAGGAATTTCTGATTTCTCCTTTAGGGTCTGTTATTGTTGCAGGGGTAAACGTAGCTTCCTGACGGGTAATCCCTGCAGCTCTGAGTGTCTTAAGAGGAATGATATTGACACGGGTACCAGCATCAATCAAAGCTCTTCCAAACTCGTTGCATTTGAGATGGACCGAGGTTAGCAGTCCCCAATCATATAATTCTTTGTCTGTGGTCAGTGGCTGAGAAGGCGTTTCTGGTAGAAGCATGCGTTTTCCCGACACAACATGGTTGAGAGCGTTTAAGATGTCCTTCCACTGTGCTTTCGATAGGTAAAGTAATTCACATAAGTGATTCATTAAAGACCGAACTGCTTCATTGACCAGCTCCTCAGATAAAGTGAATGATTTGGCTGGTAAAGGATTTATATGAACTCCTTCAGTCCCCAGGTTCAGTTCTCTAGACTTTACCTTTTCCTTAAAGATACGTTTCAGGACATTACACTCACTTGTTGGATGGCTGACAAATTGATGAAAGCAGAAGTACTTAGGATCTTCCATTTCTTCTTCGGTAGGTGGATGCTTGACAGGAGGTAACTTGATTGCTCCATCCTGAATCCATACCTCTAGTAATTCCAATACTTCTTCCATGGGTAGAGGGAAATTTTGAGGTGTCTGGACTTCTCTTGACTGTCGTAATTGTTGACGTGCATTCAATGCTGGTGCAGCTTGGTCCTGATTAGCATGCCATTGCGCCCGTGCAGGTTGAGCTGGTGCCGGTAGTGCCCCGTGTTTAGTCTTTTGTGCATCCGTTACCATGGCTTTCCTTTTTCCTCCATCATTCATATAAGGTCCAAGATTATGTTAACAAGCCGTCTGTTGCTTCTAGTATCACGAGGTTCTTCAGCTTTGACAGGCTTAGTTCTCTCCAATAAAGCAGGTGCTGTGGTGGCCGACCGTTTGGCTGCTTCATGAAGTTTGAAGAATTTTTGGAAACACAAATTCTCTAGTAATGCTCTGTAAAAAGGAATCATCTCGTTGATGCACAAGTCTACAAGTTGTTGCTCGGCAACATTCGGATCATGACAATCCAAGGCCTGGAACCTGAACTTCTTAACGTAATCATTTGGGTGTTCACTAGCTCTTTGGACATCCTTCCAAGATCAGACAAAGTAATCTGTTCAGAGACAAAGAAATACTTTCGATAAAATGCAGTGACCATCTCACCCCAACTAGCTATGCTTCCTGGTGCGATATTGTTGTACCACGTATACGCTTTACCCTTCAGAGATTTCGAAAATCTCTCAAATGGGGATTGTGATTGTATTCGTGTTCACCCAATGACTCCAAGAACCGTGAGACGTTCTCTCCTGTATTTCCAGTTCCGTCATACATCGTGAATATCGGGGAGACGTAGCCTTTAGGAAGATAAACTTTCTGCACATCAGAGGGGTATGGAGGTTGGTGACGATGAACAGATGACGAGCCTCCGTCTTTTCCACGTTTCTCCAAGAAGCGTTCCAGGTCTTCCTTAGTAATAAAGTTTGATTTATCTTTCATCTAAGAGTCTTTTGCAGCATTGCGGGCCTCATCGTCTTCAACAACTTGAATTGGAGTAACTTCAGGATCGGTATCTGGAGAAGTTTCTTTCGCTTTTGCTTTTTCCAAGCGTCGATCATCCTTTAGCTGATATGTCAGAGCTTTTAAGTAGGTGAGAAGATCTTTTTGTGTGGCAGCCATACCTTCCTGAGTCTTGGAAAGAGTTTCCTGTGTTTGCATGAGATCGACTATGGTAGGAGGGTTGTTCCTGACTTCTTCGGGATTTCGACCGAAAAGGGGGTTGTTGATAGTACCGGTTCTAGCGCTTCTGGTATTGATAGGAGTGATGATTGGAGGATTATTGACAGCACCAGTACCAGCGCTCCTGGTAACAGGAGTGATGACTGGAGGATTGTTGACAACATCAGTACCAGCGATCCTGGTGACGGGAGTGATGACTGGAGGATTGTGGACAGCACCAGTGCTAGCATTCCCGGTGTTGACAGGCGTGATGAATGGAATACTTGGGGTATCGGTGGGAAGAGTCGTCGTGATACTTGGTGTGACACGGCAGGTAGGAGGAGTGACATTAGCAGTACCACTGGAACTTGTGGAGGAAGTGGTATTAGCAGTACCACTGGAACTTGCGGGATTAGGTGCCGAACCTTCAGGATTGGGGCTTGTAGTTGCACCAGATCTGAGACCGACCATCTCCGAGAAATTAAATTTTCCACCGAGAGCTTATCCCCCACCGTGGTCACCAATTTGTTTGCGGGTAAAAACGACTCACACGTTTTCTGGTAAAAAAGTGGTGGAGGAGGCAAGTGCTCGCTGAAGTAGGTGCTTGATGTTGCGAATTGTCTGAACCTTTAAGCAAATGTACTGCATGTGAGTACTTTGAGTTCGAGAGACTAATCTGTAAGACCCTGGCCTATACCAATACAATGGCCGTTCAAGGTTCAATTCAGTCACAAGAGGAAGAGAAGGGTCGGTCTGTAGGGAGGGAAGCTGAGATTGTGTGGAGATCAATGGAGATTGATCTATAGGTAATGTGATGTGTTGTACTGCTGTGAAGATGATTCTCTGTGTAGCCGAGAAATCCTCTGAAAGTGTTTGATAACTTGACAGTGATGAGTCATAGTTGTTGTTAGTTATCAGATCATAGATTCAGAAACCTATTTATAACAGCACATTAATCTCTTGTAAGTGGTGACAGTTGAAGGTAGTGGAAAAATGGGGAAGTGAAGATCGTTTAAAAACCATTTCCACTTTGCACGGAAGACTAGGTTGATCGACCATCCACTATTCCATTTACTACTTAACTGTCAGCACGACTTACCACAACTCTCATCGTGGATGTACCTCACATCGCATGTGCTGTTGGCCGCCAGACCAAAACCCGAGTGATATCCCCTCATGTGACGTGAATTGATGTCTCATGTGTGAGTGGTCAATCTTTGACCTAAAACTATGAGTCTTATGAACTGAACAGACGAAGTTAAACATTATGAGGGATGAAGCATAGAAGGTTGAAACAATAACATGCTCACTGATGACTGTGTCATATCGTTATGCTAGTTGAAGCAGTAATGGTAGTCTAATGACTTAGTGATGGTTTTATTAGATTGCTAGATCGATCATAAGCCATTATGTTGGTGCACTGAGCACTTATGAAGATAATCATCATTGAACGATCATTGAAGGTCTTTCTCGATCCATGTGACATCATCAGTCAATCGAATGATGAGGAGATAATATAATATTAAAATAATGGTTAACAGACGAACCAAATATTGGTTGATGAACCAATAAAATACTGATAGCTGAATCAATATTAAATTCTCAAATATTGATAGCTGGATAAACATGAGAAATACTGCAACTCGAATACTGATAGCTGAATCAATATGAGGAATATTGCTCTGAGCAATTAAATATTGATAGTCAGATCAATATTGAAAAAGCGGGGGTCTAACAACCACGCCCAATATTTCGTTCGGCAATCTGTATGGACTAAATACAATATAATTCCAAGAGAATCAACTAGACAGTCAGACTTAATCAAGGAAAGATATCCAAGAGTTATATCTCTTTCTCAAATCAATCAACAAATCAACATGATAGAATTCGGGAACTGATTGGTATGATAATAACTTGAACGGTACAAAATACCAATGTTCAAGTGTCAATCAATTCATATCAACAACCAAAGGTTGGATTTACCAATTGATTGAGCTACGCACATCCTGTGATATTTCAATTATATAAACAAATATAATGCGGAAAAGAAATAACACAGACACCAGAAGTTTTGTTAACGAAGAAACCGCAAATGCAGAAAAACCCCGGGACCTAGTCCAGATTTGAACACCACACCATATTAAGCCGTTACAGACACTAGCCTACTACAAGTTAACTTCGGACTGGAATGCAGTTGATCCCTAACCAAGTCTCACACTGATTAAGGTACAGTCGCGTTCCTTACGCCTCTGAATCCTAGCAGGACTCTACGCACTTGATTCCCTTAGTTGATCTCACCCACAACTAAGAGTTACTACGACCAAAATTCGAAGACTTATAAACAAATTTTTCTCACACAGATAAGTCTATTCTGATATATAAATTTGTCCCCCTACAGAAGTACCTATGAAGTTTTGTTCCGTCTTTTGATAAATCAAGGTAAACAGGAACCAATTGATAATCCGATCATATATTCCCAAAGAACGGCCTACAAATATCAATCACCTCACAATAACTTAACTATATGGTAGTAGAAGAAGTTATTGTGGAATTACAAAGAATGAGACGAAGAGCTTTGTGATTAATTTTTATATCTTACCTATCGGAGATAAATCTCGAGCAAATCTTAGAGAAGATAGTTCTCAATACGATAGAACAAGTAAGATCAAAACACGCAACTACAAAGAAAATAGTTGGGTCTGGCTTTAGAATCCCAATGAAGTCTTTAAGTCGTTAACCTATAATTGTTTTAGGAAAAACCTAGATTAAATGAGAATCGATTCTAGTAGCAACTAGTATCACACATAAGTGTGGGGATTAGGTTTTTCAGTTGCTAGAGTTCTCCCTTATATAGTCTTTCAAATAAGGGATGCTTACAATCAAACTAGGTTAGCTTAGAAACAAAGCATTCAATATTCACCGTTAGATGATAACCTGATTTAAGATTCAAGCTAAGTTTGCTTAAAACCAAAGCAATATCTCTCCACCGTTAGATGATCTTATCTTGTTACACACAAATGAAATATACCTTCATTTAGATATGGGTAACCGTACCTAAACGTGTATATTGAGTTGGCTCACCAATAGTTAACCGATGTTAGCCATATGAACACTTTTGTCTTAACCACATTCATCTAACACTTCTAGATCAAATATGATGATCAATCAATTAAGAAAGATAATCAAATGAATCTAATTGTTTTACTCATAAAGTTGTTCAATTGTATATATCTCATAGAAGTATATAAGAAACAATTGAAGCAAAATCGGATTTGATTCATGAGAATCAATTCATGAACATTAAGCCACGGTTTGCAAAGATTGCATTCCTTAATTTATAAATATATTTGTTCATGACTATGAAAACATACTTAACCGATTTTAGAATTTTAACCACTAAGTTTGTCAAACGGGTACGCAAACTTAAGTTTCGGACTTTGGTCTTGTCCAGCAGTTTGCAAACCGGTATGCATATTGCTGCCCCGGACCGTAACTCAGGTAGATACGTTCGCATACTGGTATGCAAACTTGGTTCCCGGACTTAAACAGATAAAACCGTTCGCATACTGGTTTGCAAACTAGGTTTCTGTACGTGAATCATACCACAACAGTTTTCATACTGGTATGCCTACTGTATTGTATCCAGACAAAGGTTAATTGTTCTAAACTCCCATTTCAATCATTGAAACATCCTTACAAGTGGACACAATAGATGTCTCACACAAATTATTAAGTTATAAGTAATTTTCAAGTGATCGAATGATCAATACGAAACATTCCAAGTCGACATCAAATGAATGCCTCACACAAATCATGTAAGATGTTTCAAGGAAATTTTCACATGATCATCTTTTGACTTATTATTTAGTTTCCAACAAATAAATTGTTTCGTTAGAGCACTGCTTGGTCGAACTCGCATGCGTTGCTATCTCAAGCTTGTTTGTCAAGTTAAGGTGGTCAAAACTATAAGTCTTGATTTCTAGTCTACTTATAGCTATGTCTCGGATTAAGATAGAATATGTAGTTTAGCCTTAGACTTCACGGCGTTCATCGATTGAAGATGAAGGTCTAATGAGGAGAGCTTGTAGGAACTTCATCAACAGAAGGTATATGGAGACTAAAACTTATCTATCACTCAGAAGTCTATTCTATTCTATATCCTATTGAGACTAAGTCGTATAGCTATATAGACTTTTACATTATACACATTTGATATTTCGAGATGAGTTTAACTCTCTTATATCTTTCTCGAAATATGTGTTGGAAAGCTTTTTGCTTTAATTACGTTTATCATTATTCTTGATGAGTTTAGTTGGAAACAATTTATTTATTGGTAACTAAATAATGAGTCAAAAGATAATCATGTGAAAATCGCCTTGTAACATTTTACATGATTTGTGTGAGAAAATCATTTGATATAAACTCGGAATGTTTCGTATTGATCATTCGATCACTTGAAAATTACTTATAAGCTAATAGTTTGTGTGAGACAGCTATTGTCGTCTTCTAAGGATGTTTCAATGATTGAAATGAGAGTTTAGAACAATTAAACCACTGTCTGGATATAACACAGTATGCATACCAGTATGCAAACAGTTGTAATATGATTCGAGTCTGGGAACCAAGTTTGGGTACCAATATGCGAACGGTTTTAACTGTGAAAGTCCGGGAACCAAGTATGCATACCAGTATGCGAACGGTTTCACCTGAGTTAGGTCCAGTATGACAAATACATTTATAAATTAAGTCCGGAACTCTAGTTTGCGTACCCGTTTGCAAACTCAGTTGGTTTAAGTTCTAAAATAGGTTAAGTATGATTTCATATTCATGAACAAATACATTTATAAATTAAGGAACGTAATCTTTGCAAACCGTGGCTAAAATGTTCATGAACTAATTCTTTTGAATCAATTCGATTTTGTTTCAATTTTGTTTCATATACTTCTATGAGAATATAAACAATTGAACAACTCTATGAGTAACACAATTAGATTCATTTGATTATCATTTGATCTAGAAGTGTCAGATGAATGTGGTTAATACAAAAGTGTTCATATGGCTAACTTCGGTTAACTATTATTGAGCCAACTCAATATACATGTTTAGGTACGGTTACCCATATCAAAATGAGGGTATATTTCATTTGTGTGTAGCAAGCTAAGACCATCTAATGGTGGAGAGATATTGCTTTGGTTTTAAGCAAACTTAGCTTGAATCTTAAATCAAGATTTCATCTAACGGTGAATATTGATTGCTTTGTTTCAAAGCTATCAAACCCTGATTTGAAGACTATATAAGGGAGAAATCTAGCAACTGGAAAACCTAATCCCCATACCTCCTGTGTGATACTAGTTGTGACTAGAGTCGATTCTACTTTAACCTAGGTTTTTCCTAAAACCATTATAAGTTAACGACTTAAAGACTTCATTGGGATTCTGAAGCCAGACCCAACTATTTTCTCTGTAGTTGCGTGTTCTGATCTTACTTGTTCTATCGTATTGAGTACTATCTTCTCTAAGATTTGCTCGAGATTTATCTTCGATAGGTAACATATAAAAAGTAATCACAAAGCTCTTCGTATCATTCTTTGTGATTCCATAATAACTTGTTCTACTACCATATAGTTAAGTTATTGTGAGGTGATTGATATTTCTAGGTTGTTCTTCGGGAATATAAGACCGGATTATCAATTGGTTCCTGTTCACCTTGATTTATCTAAAGACGGAACAAAAACATCGTAGGTATTTCTATGGGAGATTTATCTATCAAAATAGACTTTTCCGTGGGAGACAAATTTGTTTATAAAGTCTTCGACTTTAGGTCGTAGCAACTCTTAGTTGTGGGTGAGATCAGCTAAGGGAATCAAGTGCGTAGAGTCCTGCTGGGATTCAACTACATTGCAGTCCGAAGTTAACTTGTAGTAGGCTAGTGTCTGTAGCGGCTTAATACAGTGTGGTGTTCAAATCTGGACTAGGTGCCGGGTTTTTTTATGCATTTGCGGTTTCCTCGTTAACAAAACTTCTGGTGTCTGTGTTATTTATTTTCCGCATTATATTTTCTATATAATTGAAATATCACAGGTTGTGCATAGTTCAATCAATTTGTAAATCCAACCTTTGGTTGTTGATTGAAATTGATTGACACTTGAACATTGGTTTTTTCTACCATTCAAGTTGTTTTTCATAATAATCAGGCTCACAAGATGACTGACGGGAATAACTGTCTCACACAAACTATTATCTTCAAAGCAATTTTCAAGTGATCGAATGATCAATACGAAACATTCTGAGTCTACATCAAATGACTGTCTCACACAAATCATGTAAGATGTTACAAGGCGATTTCCACATGATCATCTTTTGACTTGCATCAAGAACATAAGATGAACTTGGTTAAAGAAAAAGATTACCAACACATATTTTGAGAAATATGCAAGCGAGTTAAACTCATCTCAAAATATCAAAGGTGTGTAAACTAAAAACTATATCGTTATACGATTTTTGTCTCAAAAAGGAGATAGAGTAGAAATAGACTTTCTGAGTGATAGATGAGTTCAAGTCTTCACATACATTTTTGTTGATGAAGTTCCACAAGCTAGCCTTAGTAGTTCTTCGTCTTCAATCGATGAACGCCGTGAAGTCTAAAGCTCAACTACACAATCTATCCTAATCCGAGACTTAACCGTAGATAGATTAGAAATCAAGACATATAGTTTTGGAAACTAAACTTGACAAACAAACTTGATATAGCAACGCTTGCAAGTTCGACCGAGCAATGCTCTAACAAACACACATATCCCATAACATATTTTTGCAATATATAAAACCAATAAAGATTAATACTGCAAAATCATATTCAAAATAACTTAGAATTTAAATAAATAATCTAAAACATTGTAAGATGAAAATCATTGGCAATAGCTATGTGTCATCACAATATATATTTGCTATCACAAACCCTAGTTATCCTTCTTAAAAACATAATAATAAATTCTCATAAGAAGTTTCTTAGATATTGTAGAGCTTTCTCAGAGCATCTACTGATAATTCCTTCTCATTATTGAAAAACCCATTAACTCACTAAGTTCTCTTTTTAGTTCACACAAGGTGTTCTTTGTCAGAGACAACATTTGTTCATAGTGGGTTATCTTTTCCAAGGAGAAAATGATTTGATATTTTAAATAATTTCTTTTGTTGATGAAATCCTTCACCATAGCCCTAAAGTTGTTATCATTCTGACAAATAGACAAAAGATAGTTAGAGGAAGAACCTTTTTCATTATTTGTAGAATTGTCCTTTTTTTTCCCTTGAGGATTGGATTCCATCAAAAAGATACACATTAACTGCTTCTATTGCATCCCTTTTTGTGATACCTCTAGTTACAGGAGCCATGAAACTGTATCTTTCAAAGAAGAAAAGGAGTGAAGGGCATTTTGATCTCAAATGAATATAAATGGAACACCGGATAACCAAACCCTTTTTTTTTTTGAAAAAGTCTTTATTGGTTCACGATCCATTAACTATTTTTGATAAGAAAATATTCACTTGCACAATTTAATGTTCACAACCTTATATAAATTAGAAAATAAGGAGTTAACAATTATACACGACTTGAGCAACCTTGATGCAATCCTCATATTCTCAAGTTAATAATAATGATGCACTTTTTATTAGTTGTAATGGTTCAGACAGGGGCGGACTTTTTTAATATTGCTCCCGTATGGACGTGTCATTTGATATTGTCGAACTAAGGAACTCTCTACCGTTAGGGGTTAAAAGAAACATCGTAATGACCCCTAAGTCATTTTGTTATACAGGACAACAAAAGGGATATCAACCATTAGTTAAACGATTATATGCGGATTCGGCAATATCAAATAGTTAACTTAGTTCTAAAATATGAGCGATAAGTCATAGGGGCAATACGATTGGATCATCGGCAAAATGCGCGATGATCGTTACAACCCATATCACCATACGGGTGACCCCTTCAAATCAATGGACACAAACTTATCCTTCAAAACCCCCATCGATCTCTGTCTGAACTCTCTGCGCAATATTATCATCGGTCATATGAACCATGATAACCGATCTGATTTCTATATGAACTCTCTGCGCATACTACCAATGATAATTTTGTTGCTCCCGTATGACTTGTCGCTCATACTACCGCTATGACTTATCGCTCATATCGGTTATTATCGATCGTATGACCCCCTCCTACATCAATCGGATGTACCCCTAACCTCTAATAGAACAAGAGATGTCTATTGTCATTGATCAAAAAGTCCGTTCGGAAGTAGAAGAAGAACAACACTAGTTATCTTGTAAACAGCTGGAGCAAGCATCAATAGGATAACCTAGACCAGCGTTGATGCCTCCTTAATTGAGAGGTATAACCTATGTAAATCCGGTAAAGGAGCTTGACATAATCTAAAGATGTTATAGTGTACGGATCCTCGAAATACAAGAGCAAGTAGAAGGAGGTGGGTTAGTGGTACAAAAGATTTCTAACAACGAAGTACATGCCTCACCAATCACCATCCGTGAAACAAAAGGCGTTCCATGTTATGGGGAATCTTGTTCAATTATGAATTTCCTTGAAAAAGCCTGTTACGTTATGGGCTTGAACAGATACTATTTGGTTGAGAAGCCTGCTACAAAGATTTTTTTCTATTGATTCAAGTTGCCCGTTTCTTCTTGAATTAGGGTGAGATCCGTAAAAGGTTTGTACATGGAAGTTTCTGGTGTGATGATGCCAACACGTCACTGCTATGGTATTGAACCAATACGCGATTGAACTTCAATCGGAGTCTAGCTATATGTTGACATAACACGAAATATGTTTCTGTGTTATCAATAGTTTAAGGAAACACGACACAAATCACAAATGCTTACATTTAGGATTTGGAAAATATAATATAGTTATACAACGAATGTACGACTAACGAAGTGACGATCTACACAATATATAAAACTAAAAACAAAACTTATGAAAACAAAAACAACAGAAAAAAAAAAACAACTACATAGATAACCTAGGGAATGTGTTAGTGGCATGGACATCAGGAGTACATTTTTCCGATTGTCCAAAAAAAAATCTTCAACGAGACGGTGCTCCTCATGTGAGGAATAATTCGAACCCATGTTTGCAATGTCCCCCAAATTTCCATCAAAGTTCTGGTGAGTGTAATGTAATGCAATAAACGCCTATGCAGCAAAGTTGATTTCCCTATAAACATGCAAGCCTTAGAGTCTAATTGGATAATAATCTTGTATATCTGATGTTCAATGGCCCATTCCATAGCTCTAATACCTGCAAAAAACTCTGCAATATAATTGGTAGTCACCCCAAGGCCTCCAGATTCAGCAAACACAAAATCCCCAAATTGGTTTATGGCCAGAAATCCATATCCAGCAGTACCAGGATTGCCTCTTGAGGCACCATCACAGCATAAGAGTATTTCCTCACCACTTTCATTCTACATTCAATAATAAGGATGCATACATTACTACGCTTAGGTAGTGATGGAGTGAGCAGAATGCTCATATCTTGTGTCACAAGGTGACTTACCAAGGTTTATTGTATAAACAGACTTCTTACCTCGTCTGACTCTGGTTATCTTAGACTTCTTCTTTCTTAAGGAGTTCCCTGTTGGTTACCCAAAGTCAGATTCATCCTTTGCATGTCATTCTGAAGTTTCACAATTCTTTTGTTTTTCTTCTTGAATTTCCAACACTTAATTTGAACATGATTTGCATTTCCACAAAAAAACACTTCAGAAAAGAATTTTTGTTTTGCTGAAATGACTCCTGTTTATCACAACTTTCAACATCCATTATTCCAAAACTAGCCGGAACAAAGGAGTTGTTTGTTCTCACAGTCTTTCTTTTGAACCATAAGCCATTTGTGTTTCCAAAATACTTCTGACCAAATAACATTGTTGAGATCTTGTCAGAACTTCCAGACAACCTTTGCAGGTCACACTTAAGTGTGTCAATCTCTTTTTCTTTTAGAGACAGGGTTCTGGTGAATTCATCATTAAGACAATCAATCTAGAGATTTTTCACCTGAAGTGATGATTCAAGTTTCTCCAAAATCATAATTTGAGTTAGTAAAAGTTTCTGCTGTGATAGCTGAAAATTCTGTGCAAACTTCGGAAGTATGCGTATTGACCCACTGATATGATTTTTCTTGGATTGAATCATCTGAAGCATCAGAGAGATAGATAGATAGATAGATAGAGAGAGAGAGAGAGAGAGAGAGAGAGAGAGAGAGAGAGAGAGAGA
>JAJJMB010009426.1:2947230-3080583 GCA_023531105.1 Papaver atlanticum | reverse complement strand
GAGAGAGAGAGAGAGAGAGAGAGAGAGAGAGAGAGAGAGAGAGAGAGTTGTTTCTCACATCTTTTGCTTCTTCTCAGAATATTCTTGATCTTTTGTAAAATCGATGTCCTGTCAAAGTCAACATGATATAGACAACATTCATCAGCCCAAGACAAGTTAGGTGAATAACTTGTCTTGGTCACAATATTGAATGCGGATGTTCTGGCTGTGTTTTGATCATGATTAAGAAATTTTAACTTTCCAACAAGTGAGTTTCTGGAAAGTGTATCAAGGTTATTCCCTTCAACGATGGCATGTTTCTTAGAATCGTATCTAGCTGGCAACGATCTGAGAATTTTCATCATAATGTCCTTTTCAGGATTAATATTACCTAATACAAAAGAAGCATTAACAATTTCAAACACTTTGTGATTAAACTCATCAAATGAATCTTCATCAGCCATATGAAGGTTTTCCCAATAAGAATTTAGGTTTTGAAGCCTAACTTCTTTTTCAGAGGTATTCCCTTCAAAATTGGTTTCTAAGATATCCCAAGCATCTTTAGAATTATTGCATGTGATCACATGGTGCTGAAGATCTGGGGTAATGGCATCGATGATAGCATTCAAACCGTCAGAATTTTGCTTTGCAGCAAGAATCTCATGATCCTCATACTCACCAAACAATTGGAGGATCATAGCCATTAACAACACGAACCCATGATTGAAAATCACGCGCTTAAAGAAAGGAACGCATAGCAATTTTCCACCATAACTAATTCGAGCCATCAAAGACTGGCGGTACGTTTATAGAGATAACACTTCTGTCCATAGAGTCAGATTGCTACAAACACAGACTTATGAGGTCTTAGCGTGTTTGCATGCTCTGATACCAATTGAAAAAGAGGGGGTCTAACAACCACACCCAATATTTTGTTCGGCAATCTGTATGTATTAACTCAAATATAATTCCAAGAGAATCAACTAGACAGTCAGACTCAATCAAGGAAAGATATCCACAAGGTATATCTCTTTCTCAAATCAATCAGCAAATCAACAGGATAAAATCGTGAACTGATTGGTATGATAACAACTTGAATGGTACCAAAGACCAATGTTCAAGTGTCAATCAATTCATATCAACAACCAAAGGTTGGATTTACCAATTGATTGAACTACATACAACCTGTGATATTTCAATTATATAAACAAATATAATGCGGAAAAGAAATAACACAGACACCAGAAGTTTTATTAACAAGGAAACCGCAAATGCAAAAGAACCCCGGGACCTAGTCCAGATTTGAACACTACACTGTATTAAGCCGCTACAGACACTAGCCTACTACAAGTTAACTTTGGACTGGAATGTAGTTGATCCCTAACCAAGTCTCACACCGATTAAGGTACAGTCCCGTTCCTTACGCCTCTGAATCCCAGCAGGAGTCTACACACTTGATTCCCTTAGCTGATTTCACCCAAAACTAAGAGTTGCTACGACCCAATGTCGGAGACTTATAAACAAATCTGTCTCCCACAGATAAGTCTATTCTGATAGATAAATTTGTCTCCCATAGAAGTACCTATGAAGTTTTTTTACGTCTTTTGATAAATCAAGGTGAATAGGAATCAATTGATAATCCGGTCTTATATTCCCGAATAACAGCCTAGAAATATCAATCACCTCACAATAACTTAACTATATGGTAGTAGAAGAAGTTATTGTGGAATCACAAAGAATGAGACGAAGAGCTTTGTGATTACTTTTTATATCTTACATATCGGAGATAAATCTCGAGCAAATCTTAGAGAAGATAGTACTCAATGCGATAGAACAAGTAAGATCAGAACACGCAACTACAAAGAAAATAGTTGGGATCTGGCTTCAGAATCCCAATGAAGTCTTTAATTCGTTAACCTATAATGGTTTTAGGAAAAACCTAGGTTAAAGGAGAATCGCTTCTAGTCGCAACTAGTATCACACAGAAGTGTGGGGATTAGGTTTTCCAGTTGCTAGAGTTCTCCCTTATATAGTCTTTCAAATCAGGGTTGCTTACAATCAAAGCTAGGTTACCTTAAAAAACAGCATTTAATATTCACTGTTGGATGAAAACCTGATTTAAGATTCAAGCTAAGTTTGCTTAAAACCAAAGAAATATCTCTCCACCGTTAGATGGTCTTATCTTGTTACACACAAATGAAATATACATTCATTTAGATATGGGTAACCGTACCTAAACGTGTATATTAAGTTGGCTCAACAATAGTTAACCAAGCCATATGAACACTTTTGTCTTAACCATATTCATGTAACACTTCTAGATCAAATATGATGATCAATCAATTAGGAAGGATAATCAAATGTATCTAATTGTGTTACTCATAGAGTTGTTCAATTGTATATATCTCATAGAAGTATACAAGAAATAATTTAAGCAAAATCGGATTTGATTCATGAGAATCAATTGATGAATATTAAGCCACGGTTTGCAAAGATTGCATTCCTTAATTTATAAATGTATTCATTCATGAGTATGAAAACAAACTGATTTTAGAATTTTAACCACTAAGTTTGCAAACGGGTATGCAAACTTAAGTTCTGGACTTTGGTCTTGTCCAGCAGTTTGCAAAACGGTATGCATACTGCTGTCCCGGACCGTAACTCAGGTAGAATCGTTCGCATACTGGTATGCAAACTTGGTTCTCAGACGTAAACAGTTAAAACCGTTCGCATACTGGTATGCAAACTAGTTTTCTGGACCTAAATCATACCACAGCAGTTTGCATACTGGTATGCATATTTTGCTGTATCCAGACAAAGGTTAATTGTTCTAAACTCCCATTTCAATCATTGAAACATCCTTAGAAGACGACAATATAGCTATCTCACACAAACTATTAACTTATAAGTAATTTTCAAGTGATCGAATAATCAATACGAAACATTCCGAGTCGACATCAAATGACTGTCTCATACAAATCATGTAAGATGTTTCAAGGCAATATTCACATGATCATCTTTTGACTTATTATTTAGTTTCCAACAAATAAATTGTTTCCAACTAAACTCGTCAAGATTAATGATGAACGTAGGTAAATAAAAAAGCTTCCAACACATATTTCGAGAAATATATAATTAAGTTAAACTCAGCTCGAAATATCAAATGTGTATAATGTAAATGTTTATATAGCCATACGACTTAGTCTCAAAAGGAGATAAAATAGAATAGACTTCTTAGTGATAGAAAAGTTTTAGTCTCCACATACCTTTTGTTGATGAAGTTCCTCCAAGCTCTCCTCAGTTGATCTTCGTCTTCAATCGATGAACGCCGTGAAGTCTAAACCTGTACTACACATTCTATCCTAATCCGAGACATAGCTATAAGTAGACTAGAAATCAAGACTTATAGTTTTGATCACTTAAACTTGAACAATAAGCTTGAGATAACAATACTTGCGAGTTCGACTGAGCAGTGCTCTAACAAATATTGCTAGAAATGGTGGTTCCGAACCTTATTGGCCGTTACCCATTGATAGCTGAAGCAATTATATATTGCCAGATGTAACATTGATGATTAGAGCAAGTATTGCTAGTCAGGGCAAATACTGCTAGATCCATGAATAATTGGTAGCAATACCAAATAAAATATTAATTAAAAATATTAACCGAATATTACTTTATTAATTAATTGAAATATTTATTGTTGAATCAATATGTCTAAGAGCATTTGGATATGATGTGATCAGCATCATATATTGTTCTGGGTTAATTCAGGCACCATAGATGAATTTTGAATTCAATAAAAATGTGCTGAGTCTTTCAACTTTAATCATGAAATACATAGAATATTAAAAGTTCTACCTCAGAAACCCTAATATTGCTATCATAACCGCCATGGTATTGCTAAAATACGATTCACCTTGCGAAGATACAAATTTCTTATGATTCCGACACCGATCAGAGATGCATGATTTTTGCGATGTGATTGTACGAATATGACCTTCGTCAAAAATCCACCATCAACAACATCATACCAAATAATTAATTCTAGGTGGAACTTTTTTCCGTTAAACAAAATTGTGTGAGAAATCCTTTATACCCACTTTTGTTGTCAAAGAAGAATGTAGAGTTTTCATCGTTAAGGTTCCAGATGAGTGAATAACCCATCTTCTAGTGTCTGGTAGATTATCTCTAACTGGAGGAGAAGAACCAATAATGATAAAAAGAATTGCTAAAATATCAACTTCATTACTAGAGAGAATCTTTTTGAACTCGAACTTCCACGAATTTTCATCCGATATATGAGTATCTATACTTGCCATTTTTAAATTGTCAAGCTTGTACAGTGCCTGAAAAGATTTTTCCAGACACCTATCTCCAACCCATTTGTCGAGACAAAAGGAAATAAGTGTGCCAAAATGAATACAAATAGTAAAGTTTGAAGATATTAAAATACCAGTTTCAGTGATGTTCTCCAACAAGAAACACCATGCGGGGATTTTATTTTTTCAGGATTCCAGTGTGAATAACTCGAATCATACTTTTCTACTGTAAGCTTGTACCGTAGATGTGTTTTTTTTCAATCCAAACCTCAACACCACTTGGAAAGTAAAACTTGATTTATTACTCTAAAATTTAAGATACCAAGGCCTCCCATGTCTTTAGAAGCACAAACTTGAATCCAGTTAATCAAGTGAGAGCAAATACTTCCACCACCGTTATGCTCCCATAAAAAATCCTTCATCTTTTTCTCCAAAATACTTATAACAGAAATATGAGCTCTAAAAAGAGAAAAATAGTACATCGGAAGAGATGAAAGAATGCATTTAAGAGGAATTACTTTACCTCCTTTTGTGAGAGAGCATTGATTCCAAAAAGAAAATATGGCATCATAGGGTCCCAAATTATTTAAAGAGATATTTTAGCTCCAAGAGGCAATCCAAGATACGTCAAAGGAAGAGTGTCAGTTCCACAACCAAACACTGCCTCCCATGTATCAATATCAAGTGTATTTCCAATATCAATGAGTCTAGTTTTAGAAGTATTCACTTTAAGCCCTGTAATGTTTCTATTTTGCCAAAACACATAAGAATTGAGAATAAGTTTATGAGTTCCTCTTTCTTGTTGTCCACAAAAAAGATTGTATCATCAGCATAATGCAGATGATTTACAATCTGACCCCTCTTCAACCATTGAGAACCCATTAAAAAGATGAGAGTCTGCAACCCTATCAATGTAAAAATCCTTCTATTGCAATGTTGAATAGTAGAGGTGAAATATGATATCCCTGTCTCACACCTCTAGAACTGTTGAAATACCCAAATGATGAACCATTTATAAGTATCGAGAAAGAAGTTGTAGAGTAACATAACTTCATCCAACTGCAACACTATAACATTAAAGCCCATTTATTTATTTTTGCAAAATGAACACCAAGTAACTCCAATTAATCACGTCAAAAGCTTTTTTAATATCAATCTTACAAATCACACTTGGATTACCAGATTTTAATCTAGAATCAACCAACTCATTTGAAAAAAGAATGCCATCTATGATTTGACTGCCTTCTTTATAAGCACATTATATTGGAGAAATAAGTTTTGACATTACCAACTTCAACCTGGATGCCAATACTTTTGCAAGAATCTTGTAAACATTAGTAAGTAAACATATAGGTCTACAATCTTTGATGGTTTTTACATGAACATTTTTGGGTACCAGAGTGATGAATGTAAAATTGTTTTTTTTCATCAATCCTTTGTCACAAAATTCAGAAATGGCACCAAATTTGATAAAACCCCAACATTTCTTAAATAACATAACAAGAAAACCATCTTGCCTAGGGGCTTTATCTTGTGCTCAGTCATTGATGGTTTGCAATATCTCAACTTCAGTAATATTAGCATCAAGAATACCAGATTCACTAGAGTTAATACTATCAAACTCTATACCTTCAAGAACATGTCTGATTATTTTTTATTCTTTAATTTTTTTTCTTCATAAAAACTTATTATATGTTCTTGAAGTGTAGGTTTATTAGAGACTAAGGTGCCCTCATTATACAGTTGTTTGATTCTGTTGTTTATTCTCCTAGCAATAACTTTATTGATGAAGAATGAAGTATTTGTGTCACGTACTCTTGGTCATTTAGAATTGGATTTGATCTTCCATGAAATTTCTTCCATATGTATAACTTTCTCAGTCATGAGTTCTAACTTCCCTTTTTATTGAGCTTCGGTGAGCAAGTTGTCCTCAACAAAGTTATCCATAGATTGGATCTCAGTTAAAATCTTCTTCAACTTAGCATAAGTATTAGCAAAAACCTCTTTGTTCCATTCCTTAAGATTTTCTTTGGGATCCCTAAGCTTGCACTATAAAACTGTACTTGGACTACCTGTAAAACAAAAAGAAGACCACCACTCTTCTATCAATTCTATGAAACCATTTTCCATAAATCACACAATTTCAAACCTAAAAGGACTAGGTCCCCAAGAAAGGTCAGAAATGTCGAGAAGAATAGTAATATGGTCTGAGGTGGGTCTGGCTTTAGCTAGTTGGGATACAAAAGGAAACTGGGTTTCAAAAGAAGGTAAAATGAGAAATTTGTCTAGTCTACTCATCACTGGGTTAGGTTGGCCATTTGACCAGGTATATATAGCTCATCATAGGTAAATCTTCATGCTGAGAAATGAAATCAACAAAATTCTTCATACACTTGGTGATTTTTGTGCAACCTTTCTTATCACCACACTTAGAGATGACATTGAAATCTCCCCCCAAACACCATGGAAGATTCCAGTATCTACAAATGTTATCTAACTCATCCAGAAAATCTGATCTTTCATGTGGCTTTTTGGGTCCATACACATTAGTAAGTATCCATTCAAACCCATCCATTTTGTTGATACAAGAGATGGATAGTGTGTATTCACCAACTAGAGAGTCGGTGACATCTAAGAAATTCTTGTCACAAAGGGTCAACATTCCCCCGAATTACCCACGTATTTTTGATAAGTCCATCCACGTATATTTGAGTAATGTCATATGAAGAGCATTGCATCGTCTTAGTCTCTTGCAGTATGATGATATGAGATTTGATAATTTGTATCATGTTATTGAAAATGATTCTTTTGTTTGAGGAACATAAGTGTGACAGACTAGAAAATCTCCGCTTCCAATCGATCGGGGTTCGACCCACTCGGTAAGCTTTGACTTCCCAATACGCAAATCCAAGAACTGAGATCTTAAGCTTTGCCGACCAACTCGATTTTTACCAAGCAAATGTTTATCAAATCGAGTAAGTATCATATCCCCATCCAATTTGGAACCATCAGTTATTAGATTAAGCCAAGCAATTTTATCAATGGATTACCGATTCTCAAAGTACATCGATCTGAAGAAATATCAACTTAACTATCCTTACTTTCAATTTAGTACCAAACTACAAATTGAAGGTACGATCCCTGCTTTACAATTTAATTAATTAGACAATATAAAAAGATTAGGGGGGAAATCCCGAAATTTGTATGAACCCTAATCTTACTGCATTTAGAAAAACTCTAATTCGAAGATGAATTTCCAAAAATGAATCAAATCGAACATGCATATCCAGTGTAATAAAAAAAACCTTCCAATCAACATAAGTCACTTGTTAAATTGAGTAACAAAATTTGTTAGCACAAAATAGTTCCTAAACTGAAAAATAGGAAGAGGAAATCTCATTGCTCTGCTTATTGAATAAACTAACATTAACAACATCAATAAGTTCCCTTATTCTCAGCTCCACCAGGTTCATGCACACACAATTCCAGCCAAGTTCATTAATTTTTTCAATAGAACGGAGAAACAGAAAGGGAGAAAAGAAGAATCAGGAAAAGATGAAAATCTTTTTTTTTTCCTTCTTTTGCGATTTAGTTTTAATACTAATAAAGTACTCCAAAATCCCCTGAATATTTTCTTAGATGACACGTGTGCAACATGCTTGCAATATATAGAGTCTCTATAACATCTACTAACCATCACTATTAGTATTACTCAGGAGGACAACCTAAGAGTGTTAAAGGCACTTGAGTATTATGTTTTTTAGTCACTCTAAATGCAGAACTTGGTTAATGGGTTCATTAAAACCCGAGAAAACGTACGGAGTGTCACACCATTAACCACTTAAAAAGAACTTCGTTCTGAAGTTCAAAATAAAACTAGAAGGAAATAGAATTACCTATAGTCACCGCACGAGCATAACACTGATGAGTTCCAAAACGCACAGTCCCGTTTGAACCAGAGCTGCTCTGATACCAACTATGACGTACTGGAAAATCTTTGCTTCCAATGGACGGGGTTTGACCTACTCGGCAAGCTTTGACTTCTGATGTGTGTCGTAAGTGCAACAAATTATTCGATATATTTCTCACTAATTAACTAGTAATATAGCGGTAGTAAGAGATCGTTCCCACAGAGAGCTGTGTAATTGATAGGTTATTTGATCAGCAAAATAAAGTAAATAACAAAGGGGGATTGTTTGATTAAAGTAAAATGATCAAGGAATCCTTCGCCATTACCAAGCGATAACTGGATTAGTATACTTATCTATCTTCGTTAGAACCATTCATCACCAACCGTAAAATCGCAGCTAGCTCAGTGCTATCCCCAAAACTCCTTATACCACGGATACTAAAGCTCTCCAATATCAGATTCTATCCAACCGAACCACCAAGTAGTAGCTCACTCAAGGTGTAATCCAATCGAACGCTTTAGGCTTTGTGAATTAAGTTGATCCCAGTAGTTAAACTCTTAGCTTAAGGTCCACTTGCTGGTGTTATCTTCACTCGCAATTGCTCCACAGAATCCCTCTGCAAGGTCTCGCGATTTCATACTTGTGTATGAATTATTCGACGATTACTTATCTCCTAACTCAATACTAGCAATAGAACAATTAGTAGATCAATCTAGCGTGCACTCCAAATCAATCCAATAATCACTCATAAAGATTAAATATGGTAAAGACAAACGATAAGATGATTAAAACTCCGAACAAACTTGTATAATAATAAAGCTTCACGCTAGAACAATGAATTCATCCTTAATCAATGAAGATTTAGCTTCTCATGATTACACAATTACCCGGTTTCTCCCTAAAGGGGTAAACCCTAGAATATTAATGAAGAACAAAGTATAATATGAGATGTGTAGAGATATATCCCTTAGGTTAAGAAGTCTCTTATATAGTTATCCAAGTTGTAAAAGCGCCCGTGCTCGATCCCGGACGAATTAGGTTGCCAAAACTCTCCAAATATGCACAGTAGGTCACACCCAAAATCCGTGACCACAAACTGGTCGCATGAAGAAACCCGAGTAGCTAACTAGGCTAGTGTCTAATCCTAGAAGTCCAGCCCATTTATAAATCTTAACTGCTAGTGGCTTGTCAGTCTTCCAAAACTGACAGCACAAACTCAATCCCATCTTTTCCTTGGTTACTTCCCTGTGTTTGTATACGGTGGAATAACCTCTCCGTAGGTTTACCTGGATTTCCATACGGTTGTAAAACCACTCCGTAACCTCAACTGATATTCTCTACGGTTGAGTAACCCACCGTAGCATTCTATATTCTCCATAATCTAATCTTCCCGTTCCTTTTCCCTGAATTGCTATTCTTCTCGGCCAAGCTTCTTCGTCAAATAACCAAACTGATCTGTTACTTCCCTGTTGTCTTTATCGAGTTTTACCATCAACAGCCAGGCCTTCTTCCTTCTTCATCTATCACTACTGACAGCAACACCATCTTGATTACACCTTCCATCATCAATGCCTCCTCCATTCATTTCCGCTGCTGCCATTAATGCATCTCCGAACCCATTGTTTTCTCGATCCCCAACTCCATTAATAGCATCAACCACTCCATTTCTTCTCTGCCAACTTCCATCAGTTCCTGTACAGAGTCTGTAATCGCTGCTAACCCATATTCATCTTCACTTCCAACTCCATGATTAACAAACTCGACCATGCCGTCTTCCCTGAATTCTCAAATGACGATCATCACCAGCCACAACACCACCGTGACCTCCCTCTCTTGCTCAACTTGTCCTCGTCAATGCCATCTCTCGAGTTACAGCCATCGTCAATCAATAGCACCATCAACTGCCAACACCGGAAGTGACAGCATCCATTAATGGAAGCAAACTCAATCACCGAGCATCAACTGGTAACAATTCTCGAGCTTCCTCTTTGCTAACACTCCTCAGCTGAACTCGAGCTCCAATTCTTCACAGCTCCAAGACTCCATGTTCTCTGCCATCTCTTGCCGTGACTGAACTCTACTCGAACTCCATCATCTCTGGAAGTCACCATTGAACAGCTCCACCAGCACTACAGACCACCAGCTTCATCTTCTCTTGATCATCAGCACCAAACCCGAGCACAACCACCATCATTACCGATCACTATACCTCATGTTACCTGTTTTCCGAGCTCTTCTCCATACCCCCTCATTATTCCTCACTGTCTTCTTAACTCGAGCAGCAACAAACATTCTGTATTACGAATGCAGTCCGTAGCAACTATCTCCGTCAACTGCCAATGGCAGTAGCTTAATTTCAGTTCCCTAAACTAGTCGCCTGAATAGTGAGGAATAAGATGATGGTGGCAGCCCCAAGTAATCCAGATAGTTGCCTTTAGAAATTCATGCTTTCAACTGTCAGTCTTGGAGGACTGACAGTTCAGTTTTCTGCATCGCTCTCTTTGTACTGTCAGTTCTGAGGAACCGAGAGGCTTAGCTTCTCGTTTCACCCATAACTTCTTCATATGATGTCGAATTGACTTCATTCTTTCACCGTTCGCTTCGTCTTTTCGTCCTCTTCAACATGATAGCAAGAACTCTTAGAGATGAGCGAGTTTCGATTGGTCTTTGGCCCTTCTCTACTTGTAGCTAACTTCTTTTAGTGCACAATAAAGTGCAAATTCACTTCTTTTGGATGATTAACCTAATGAAACACAAATAAGACAAAACAAACGTAATATACAATAATTTGCAAGAATATAAACAATTACTAGCATGGAATTGACACCAAATATATGCAAAATATGCACTTAACAACTTCTCATTATGCCACTCCAAGAACTTAGATTTTAATCTTCGCCGACCAACTCAATTTTTACCAAGTAAATATTTATCGACTCGAGTAGGTATCAATCCCCATCCAATTTGGACCCACCAGTTATTAGCTTAAGCCAAACGATTTTAGCAATGAATTACAGATTCTCCAAGCACGTCGATACGAAGAAATTATCAACTTAACTATCCTTACTATCGATTTACTATCAAACTACAAATTGAAGATACGATCCTCGCTTTACAATTTCATTAATTAGGCATTATAAATAGATTAGGGGGGAAATCCCAAAATTTATATGAATCATAATCTTACTGCAGTTGGAGATGATACGATACAATAAACGCATCATACCACTATCCTAGAGTGTTGCCTGATGTTGATGGTGGTTTTTAGTTTAGGGTGAAAAATACAAAACTCTATATCTCTAACCCAGTATCAGAAATACCGAATTTTGATATGTCTTCATTCTGCAAAGAATTTAATTGACATGTTAAGACCTAATGAGCGCTTATGCCTCTCTTTCTGTATGTGTATAGTTATATTTATGAGCTTCACACGGCTGAATTCAGAAAATATATGTATGCATACACATTTTGTATTTACTGAACGACTCAGTATCTACATATATGAAATTTATTAGAATAATTAACATTGGTGCATGTTGCAATATTCCCAGGTATTCTATGATTTTGTCGCATTGAAACTCAAGCTCCTAGATAAATTATTCACTAGTGTAGAGACAGGTGAGTTTTTATTTAATGTTGTGTTCCCAGCTCAACTCTTAATACTGACCTGATATCCATGGATTTCCCGGAGTTTTTAATTAAGATATGCATAAAGGTACATGATCAAGAACATCACAGTTGTGTCAACAAGATCAGGTAATCACCATGCTACTTGTAAGAGTAACAAATTTAGTGATTTTGTGCTTATGTGAAAAGTTCATTTTACTTACCCAAAGTTTTGTGAATACACAAATTTCAATTATTTGACCTAATTTTATGTCAACTCACAAAATTTGATTGTTTTGCCCTAAAATTATAGCAAGCACGATATCTCGATTCATATTGGACGAGACTAAGCCTAGGCAATCTAGGAATTAATGAATCTTGTGGCCGGTAGGTACAAAACCCTAGCCAAGGTCGAAAATTTGAATTAGGGAGGTTGGCCGTGCCCTTTTGCCATCCGATCCAACAGGCTCTGCGCCTCCTATAACTGACTAATCACGTCTCATATTGGCTATTCGTTGCCCCCCTTTCTAATCGTCTAATCCAATCGCTCGTAGCCTACATGCTCCGCTTCCAATAGCCAGCCAAAGTAGGCTAGTCGAGTTGCTTAGTTTTATTTAAAATTAACGCTGCCCAATTCAATCGCAAAACGATCACGACCACTCAACTTGGTCGGTCAAATTGGCAAGCCTAGCTCCTCCCATGCTCAGCCAATAAAGAGCCATAGTGACTACCTGTCGCTCATCTATCATCCTGGACAATCAGATCGCTCGTAGCCTACATGCCCCGCTTCCAATAATCGTCCAAAGTAGGCTAGTTGAGTTGTTTATTTTTATTTAAAATTAAATCTTGGCCGCCCAAGTCAGTCGGAAAACGATCACGACCATCCATCTTGGCCGGACGATTTAACTAGCCTGACTCTTGCTATGCTCGACCGATCATGCTCCATGGTGACCACGTGTTTCCCTTCTATTTATTCAGCCAATCAGGTCGCTCGTATCCGACATGCTCCGCTCCCAATGAGTATCCAAAGTAGGCTAGTCGAGCTGTCTTAAAACCTTATTAGGTTAAATAAAAACCATTTGTGTCAGTCGCGGATTGATCTCAACCACTTGACTTGGCTGGCTGATTTGATCGGTCTAGATTCAATTTTGGTCGACCAATGAGGTGCCATGACTGCTACCTATCATCCCTCTCCCCGACGGACCAATCACATTGTCCATAGCTCACATATACAACTACCAATGGTCGAACAAAGAGGTCCGGTCGGACTCCTTTAAAAGTTATATAAAAGGATCTGCGACAGATCTGAACCGTCCATCATAATCAATATTGTATATGTATCTTTTTTTGTTTAAATAACCTAATACATAAGTTATTCAGTCAAGAGCACCACATGCTAGTCTTTAAGTGCTTCTCCTGACAAGTAATATGAGACTTGAACTGCCACTGCCTACTTGCAGTATAGATTGCATGTGCTTGGTCGAAACCTGCATATCTTACATGCACGATCAACATCACATACTTAGTTGAGGGATGACTACATCTTCTTCATCACGTCTTATAACTACTCTTCGTGTACCATGATATTAAAGAAAGGTGTTGGAATAATCATGTTCTGCACAACACAACTTCCTGACCTAGTCATGCAAGACAAGCTAGTCATGCAAGATGACTTCTTTCATATTTTTACTCAAGATATCAACAATGTCATAAATGGAGGATGTTTATCAGTATATTGGTCTGGAGGCCTACATCATGTGGTATGCAATACACTCATTATGAGAAAATGACAGGAATAACGGATAGTTGATGATTAGAGGATTAGTGGGTGCACAACCGTCTAGTCCTGCCTTAACAATAGGGACACAATTTCTGTCACTTTCACACGATCTCCACTTTTTCACTACTCCACAACCTCCATTTCCTGTGAGATCAAGGTGTTCTACTATGACTTATTATAAAATAGATTTTCAATATATTGAATAGACAATCAATGCAAGTATTTAGAAAAAACAGAGACCATACAAATTACACTTTGCAAGCAAGTTCTACCTTTTGATACATAGTCATAAACAACCACACATGACATGGTTCATCATTATGATCTCAACACCTTCTTTGCTTCCCTCCTTAAGATCAACCCTTCTCTTTTCTTTGTGACCGAAACAAGACTGGAACGACCATTTCTTGGTTTAGGACAGAATTATACAGATTGATCTCTCGGATCTAAAGTACTCATGTGCAGTACATTTGTTTAGGGTTTAGACTCGTTTCTCATGAACCTACCCACTTTTACTCTTTTCTCCAAAATTAGATTTTACAGCATTACACCTGGATTTGAGAACTTGATGTTAATTCCATAATTACTACAGGTACAACAGTCAAAGGAGAAGCAACCTTATCACAGATAAAGGTGTAGATTTTGTGGGTAGGAATGAGAGGTTTGGAATGTAGGGATTGGGCATAGGTTTTGGGAGTTCTTTGTGTAGGGTTGATGATGCATAGGTCTTCCAATTGAGGGTGAGAATAGAATTATGTCTTCTATGGAAGTTTCCAGTGAAATCCAACCTGTGAAGCAATCTCCAGTAGGGATAAAGAAGGAGATTGGATTCGCCTTTGGGTTAGGTTTAAAGAGAAGAACATTTAGGAAAAACCCACTGTTGTTGAACTGTTTATTTACTAAGAAACATGTATGGATTTTATCATATTTCCATACTCTTCTGCCAGCATCACCATTTTTTACAATTTCAAAAAAGATACCTTAGCGCTTAGCAAGAGATAAAGCAAAATCTCCTTTAGTGATCCACATGAAAAGAATTTCGAAAGGGTAATTGAAAATACTGGGGGTACCAAAATACACCACCAAATTTTTCGTAGGCAATCTGTATGGACAAACTCAACACAACTCCGAGAGTAAAAAATCAATCAAGGAAAGTGTCTAGAGGTATCTCTCTCTCTCTCTCTCTCTTGTTGTTAGAACGTTTACAGAACTAAATCTGTGACCCTAACTACAAATAGAGTTCTTGGACGGTACCAAAGACCAATATCTAAGGATCAATCAAGTCTTATCCAACAAACAAGGTTGGACCTAGCTACAGTGATTGATCAACGCACAACCTGTGATATTTAAATTATAAAGATAAACAATATAATGCGGAAAAAGAAATAACACAGACACCAGAAATTTTATTAACTTTTAGGAAACCGCAAATGCAAAAAAACAAACAAAAACGGGACCTAGTCCAGATTGAACACCAAACTATATTAAGCCGCTACAGACACTAGCCTACTACCAATTAAATACGGTCTGGAATGTAGTTGGGCCCGAACTCAGTTCCCACTGATTCAGGTACAGTCGCGCTCCTTACGCCTCTTGAATCCCAGCAGGACTCCGCGCAATTGATTCCATTAGACGGTCTCACACCAACTAAGAGTTGCTTCAACTCAATTGAAGACTTTAAACCAAATCCGCCTCCCACAGATTAAGCCTATGATTGATTTCCTGATTTACGATCTAAATGGATGATCAGATCAAACGAAAGATACAGGTGATGGAAATCGATAGCAACTTGACAAAAGTATGGCTATCCTCAAAATTCAGACTTACGCAACCCGAAGTGCAACCTAGATTATTATTCACCACACAAGTATAAAACTTGCGGAATCAACAAAGTATGATACAAAGATTTTGTTGATTACTATTTATCTAGATCGATGGAGCAAGGCTCAACAAACAATTAAGATCAATATACTTGAGTTATCAAGATAAAAGATAACTGGACATGGCTTCACGAATCCCAATGAAGTCTTTGTAGTCGCTAAACCCTAAAAGGGTTTCTAGAGAGGACGATTCTAGATACAACTAGGACACACCAAAAAGTAGTGTTAGGATTCAAAGATCCCAGTTTCCATGGTTCCCATTATATAGACTTCAAAGCCTAGGTTGCTTTAGGTTTAAACTAAGATAGATTTGGAACCAAGCGATCAATATTCACCATTAGATGAAATCTTTGAAAGATATACACTATGGTTAGGTAAACCGTAACCGAACCATGTATAAAGACTATGTCCAACATGGTTAGCCGAAACTAGTTGATTTGAACTTTAAAAGCTTAGCACTCATTTTCATGTTTACTAGGACATTAATATTGAGTTACAATTATGTGATCAAATGAGTCTAGTGTTAATTAGAGAATTGATCAAATGCAAATCACTTGATAGAAATAATTTAATTACACTTGAATCATAATCGACATAGTTTGTAAATGTACAAGGTACAATTACTTGGATCCTTCGTGAATTGGCTGAGTCACAGTACGCGAACCGGTTTGCAAACTTATATGCAATGACCGAGTTCCGGAGTTGACAGAAATTTTGCACCTCACGTACCGGTTTGCAAACTTTGGTCCAACTCAAAGTTCCGGACTTGACAGGTTTTTCAGTTCACTTACCGGTTTGCACACTTAAGACTTTTCAACCGGTTCCGGAGTTCACAGAACTTTTTCAGTTCACATACCGGTTTGGGTACTAAACTGGTTCTAGAACATAGAACTGTTTTGGCTTGCATACTGGTTTCATTATTTTAACCCGGTTCCCTTACCACATTTCCAAAATGGTTTGCCTACGAATATGTATACCTATCCGGATCACGAAACAAACAGATTTTCCCATGATGTACATACGAATATGTAAATCACACAAATCTGAAAGTCGATATATAGCTACTCCGCTACGTTTACGAATACATGTAATACGGCTTCAGGCATATGACAGTTTTTTCAGTTTGTAAGACTGATAACACTGTCTTGTATTCCGAATATAATAGTTCTATATTTCTATGAATCAATTCGAAACATTCCTGAATAACATTAATAACACATATCACTGTTCCAGGCTATTTTCAAATGATAAACTTGAATCATGATTTGGTTCCGAACAAGTATGAATAGATGTTCATTAAGCTTAGTCATTATATTTCGAGAAATTCATAAACTAAAAATAGTTCTCGACTCGAAATTCTTGTTTATGCAAGCTAGTCTAATTAGTTATGACAATCGTCTCAAAGATATGAAGGTGAATATAACTTGAGAAATGGGTGGTAGAGTCTTCACTTACCTTTTGTTGATGAAGTTATCCAAAAGATTTTGTTGATCTTCGCCTTCCTACGGTAGAACGCAAATGATGACTGGCTCATTTCCGAACTACCTCTATCCTAGACCGAGACTTAACTAATTGTAAACTAGAAATCAAGATATAGTTTTGACAACTAAATTTGACAACAAACTTGATATAACAACATTTGTGAGTTTGACTGAGCAATGCTCTAACAATAATAGGTGATGAAGGAATAAGTTTATTGCAGGAGAACCTATATTTTTTTCGATCAACTTGAACAAATCTATGTTCATAGATCATGATGAATTAGGTAAAGGAAACTAACAGGGATCTAATGGATCTAAAAGTTTCTAAGGGATCTAGACACTAGAAGGGATGAAGGCAGTTCATTGGAGAACGAAGAATAGAGGAGAGATAAATAGCCATTGGCTTCCACTTTAGTTTATGTCGGAATGACTCTAGCAATAATCATTTCTTTAGGTTAATTAGATAAATGAGTCTTTTGAGAGAGAAAAGATAAGTTCCCTAGAGGAGTTCATGAAGTAGTGAAAAACCATCAAATCATGCGAATGCTATTAGTACCCTTAGGAACGGTAAAGTGTTAGATAATAAGGTAACCATGCCTGATAGTGAACATACTGTAGTTCATCCCTCTGAACCACCTATAACTGAAGAGACTGAACCACCTATAGCTGAAGAGACTGATAAAGTCTCTAATGATGCCAAAGCTTCACTTAAGATTTGGTTGGAACTTGAAATATTAGCCAGGTCATTAACACCTAACTAAGGAGTCTTTTGATTTCGTTTTGATATAAAATGTATGTATGCAGTTACTGCGTTTCTCTTGGACTTTCCTCTTCACTTTAACAATCATATGACCAGATTATGAATTATTGTTGCTTACTGTTTTGTTATCCTGATCAGTGATGCCTTGTTGCCTGCAATGCAGTTCCCGTGATCGCAGTCTAGTTAATAATACATACTTGTCTAGTATTAGTGAGTGGACAAATTTGAAATTAAAGCTAGAAAATTAGCATTCACCTGAGTTTTATTTATAGTGATTGAGCCTTTTACAGGAGAAGCTAGAAAACACTAAGTAAACACACACGATGATGTGCATTCCTAACTAAACAACAACGACAAACTACTTTTTATTGTAGATAGCTCCATGCATACATGTTGCTGTGCTAGTCTAGTACTCAACATATCGTCCACGGATATCGCAGTACTGAGGCCTCATTCCGCACATAGAAGGAAGTTGTCTGGCCTTCTGCATCATCTGTCCCTGGTAAGCCTGTCCTTGCATTTGTTGCACCATTTGTCTAATAGCTTCACACCTGCACTCCTCGCTCACTCCCCTCATCTCTCTACAACAGTCTTGTAGTCCTTGTCTTGTTGGGTTGCTCTCCTCCATAATGATATCATCACCTCTTTGTGATGATTGTCGTAAATATTGTTGGCACATATTCATGCGCATCCCGCGCATTTGCCTCTGACACCTCTGTGATTGTTGATTTTCAGCAGAGTCTTCAATCTCAGTGGTGGTAACAATAGTCCTGTAAATTGATGCCTCTACAGCAGCTACGGCAAATACTGCAATGAAAAGAACTGCAATGGAAGTAGTGATATTGAACCTAGCCATTGTTTTTGGTTGAACGTATGTGGTAATTGAGAATGAAACTGGCTCTTGTGGGATGATTTGATGAAGTGTGTGGAGTATAAGTCCCAGGTGAAAGGGTATTTATAGCAAAATTTCTGGTTTGCATGGAAAGTACGTGGTGTGACTAACATGGCACATTGCCGTGGTCAGTTTTATTAGGTGCTTTCAGGAATCTTTTATTACACGCGTTTGTAATGCAAACGACAAATACACCAACCTAAACTGATTTTGTTTCTATATGTTAAATGGTATTAAATGTATGTTTCATCTTACGGATGCCAAATGGCAAATAACCTGAGTTTCATCTCATGGATGGCAAATGGCCAATGATTCATCTCGGGATGGCAAATGGCAAATGCAGTAGTACCAACCTGAGTGTTTTAGTGCATGTTTCATCTCACGGATGATAGATTACAGCATCTAACCCCGTCACATATTTATGTGCTGTATGCCTGTATGTGTTTAGCTAGGTACTACATTCTGATTGCCCAGTAGACCACTGGTTAGTGCGTCAGCATCTGAACTGACCATTCTGCCCTCTTCAATTTCACAGGCCAGAAAGAAAAAAATATCAAAAGTTCATTTCAGTATTAAGCTCTTCAGATAAAGTTCCCAGTACTTCACCAAATTACATGAGGTGCATTATACAAATTGAAATCTTGCTTCTAATATATCTAAAATTCTGTAATTCCTATATATATACACAAGCACATACTACATATGAACAATGCACGTGTTGAGTTGTTAACTCACTAGTGCAGCAAACGATTCAAAATCCGATACAGTATCAGTATGCTCAATTTCATCCCCAGCTTAGTGGAACCGTAATGCCTGTCTCGGTAGTTTAGAAAAAACATCGTTAGAAGGAAGAGGATGAATGATGTTTCCCGTTATTGACCAACTACTGGACTAGAGTGCGCGTGCGTTCAGGAAAACTTCTCTTGTTGCATTGTTGGAGTATTAGCTATCAGCAAATGCAGAAACATCAGTCATTCTTGTTTATGCAGTAGTGATATTTCGACTAGTTAGACGCCGCCCGAGGAGCATGGGGAAATGTTAGGCCTCGTTGTAAGCATTACTGTTGCTTTTGTTATTTGAAATAGTAGGAACACGCCTTATCATAAGACTCTGTAAGAAGGCTATCATCTGCATATACAGTATCAGGTCCGATGATCACAGTGTCAGGAGTGTGAAAAATCAGCACTTTATATTTGCTTAAACCCACAGGAAATTTTGATTCTAAAAGACATTGTAGGGCGCAAGAATTTTTTTTGAGAGGTGCTTACCATTGCAAATCCTGTGCACATGATACTGAACCCTGGGAAATGAAATGGTGCTCTATCTGACAGGAAAAGAGCTGGGAGAAAAAGAGAAAAAAAGGAAATTGCCATAACAATTACGAACCAACTGTGACAAAGCATGCAGTTACGCCGTTGCTACACTTACGTAATCATTACCTGTCAGAGGAGTAAAAACTAAGGGAGATATTATGTTGGCAAAGGAACCTATCCCAGAAATGCACCCTTGAGCTTTCCCCTGGGAAGTAATTTTAATGGAATTAGAACAAATTTTTTGTTCCACTGGATAAACACGGTTAGTAACTTATCATACTTGAGTTACTGGATAAAGACATTACCTGCTCTTCTGGTCCGACTTGTTTAGATGCTATGCTCCTTAACTGTACCAATTTGAACCTTAGAAGTTCAGTTCAAAGATGTATTTCTGAGACAACCAAAGGTTACGTTTGAATTTCTGATGCTAAATAAAGAACTCACACATGGGGATGAGAAAACAGCAAGAACAACAATTGCAGTAGCAACATAGGGAACCTGCAAAAGTGTACAGGTAGTACATGTGACAACACAAATATTAATTGACGAACAACCAATAAAGAATGCAGATGGAAGAGTATGAACCACTTGAGCATCTGGACAAAATGCGAAGTTATTTAGAACTATTGAAAAGTAAGAAGATTATAGATTTTTGTCAGAGGAGAAGTGTACCCAAGGCGCCCATGATATACTGTACGAAAACATCTGCATCATTCCAGGTTTGTACATGATTAAGTCCAGGAACATAACATAAAAAACACAAATCTGAAAATCAAACAAACATGAAAGGAAGAGTACACTGACGAGAAAAAGGTCCTCACATGTACACAGCTTGCAAGTAGTCCAATCCTGAGCAGTTTTTCTTCTCCTAAACCAGGGACTAGTATGGGCATGAGAACCAACTGCAAGATGAATTCAAGATTTAGCAGCTTATAGAAGTCAATTATTAAAACTTTGGAAACGTAAATCAGAGGACTGACACAAAAATTGTAAGCATAATTCTAATTCTTAAACTTGATAAATGAAACCTGTGATATCACTCCTGAAACCCCAACTATCAACATTAAGTCAGCAAATTGGTCCTTGTTAAAGTGAAAACGCGCCTTCAAGAAGTACTGCACCACATAATAATGGGAGTGCAGGCTTAATATCACAAAAAGTAGAAGTGCACATGTTCTAAAGTAGTTCATCTCAGGAGTTATGGAGAGATTTATCACCAGCAATGCCTCACGAAGACCACCTTCTGCAAGATTGGTGAAAAATGCAACAATTGCCGCTTGTCTAAATATTAAACTGCATGATCAATTACAGATTTTTTTTAAGGAAAAGCGCAGTGGTGCTGACAATAACTCATTACCGAGTAAACAACTACACATAAACTAACACGCAAGAAGGATTAATACTCAGCAACAGCACATAACTTCAGCTAATTACCTAGTCTTCAGCAAATGGATCATATCATCTATTGACGGAATCCTTTTACCAATTTGTATCTTCGGACACGAATCATCAACAACATTGTTGCCAGTTCTCTTAGTCTTATTCGATATCAACTTTGAACAGGAGGTGGAATCCATATTACAACTAGAGTCTGGCAAGAAAAATCTCATGTACAAGGTTGCCAATATAGCGACAAATGCAGAAACCTGCCATGGGTCATCCAGAACTTACATTATTGCCTTGTTGGAAACTAATTGATATAAATATATGTAGACCGATGAAATATATGTAGCGAGACAAACGGTTTAGAAGAAACCTTGAAAGTAGACTCCGTGGAAATAAAACGAGAGGTTAAGGTACCACATAGGAACGCAGAAGACCCAATGCCAGATAAAATTCCAAAAGCTGAAGATCTTCGGCTTTCTGAAATGTTATCTGCCTAGATACCCGGAAACAATGAAAATGAAGGATAATAAGCAATCAACTAAGATTACAGCTTTTTTTGAAGTTCAAAGATTTTTAATGAAGACTCTTAGTAGACTTCTAAAAGAGAAATCTTGTATAGTGATATGCACTGTATGTAGCAAACTAGCAATTGCCTCATCTAAAGCCAAGTTGAATGTGACTGTTGGGAGCAAAGCAAGTGCAACTAAGACATTGTTGCACAGACACCTACTTGTCACTTGGGGAATAGTAGTGAAATAGGAGAGGCCTCCTTGTGTCAATCTACTCCCAAAGCTCTATATGCTACTCGAGAACGAAATTTTATTCAAATTCAAGCCCAGACTACTATTGGAAAAATAAAACACAAAACAAACCCAGCAATTAAATGAAAATGGAAAATTAATTACCACATAAGCTAGAGAAAGTGAGAGAACGCTGCCTTCACAAAACATTGCAGTGAGAGTCTTGAGAGCATAATAACCATAGAAGAAGTACTTGGTCCTTCCACATGCTAAAATTGCTGTCATGAATCGTTTGATTACATAGTTAGAAAATTGAACTAAGTGTACTAAAACAAACGATTTTTATTTACTTTTGATGAGTTGTGTGATAAAGGTCTTAATGACTTAACCCGACTAAGAAACCACCCACGGCTACGAGGAGTTCCATAACTAGGACATACATGGAACAAAGGCGCACGTCTGAATTACCCCACAAACTCGTTTTTGTTGGAAAGTTCAAAGTTAAAGAGAAAAAAAGGAAAAACTTTATTCAGCTGAGCATGTCTTTGGTGATTTTGCTTGCATGTTAAGGTGACTTTAAGTGTAAGAATAATTGGTCCTTGGTAATTATAAGTTTCGAATAGGACACTCTTGAAAATGAATAGCTTTTTGGACAACAAAAACAAAAGCAAAAAGAAAATAAATGTGATTTGAACGACAAGAATATTTACAAAATTAAAGAACACTACTCTTTTCTTATCTTTAGCTTTAAGGTTATTTGGCAAACCCATATTATGAAGCAATAAGTAAATATTGTCGGTCATTAACCAATGCAAAATGTACTTAATTTTGGGTGCAATTGCAACTACCAGTCCTGCTACTAGTGTGGAGAATATGAAGTACCTAAGGGCAAAATGGTGAGAATCATAGGGAGTGTAAGAAGAGCTTTTCGTCCATAAGAATCTGAGAGATTGCCAACCACTGGCATCACCATTAGACTGCCCAACCCTGTTACCTACACAAACAATAACGTAAACCCACCAGCAAAATTGGTCACAAGACTCGCACACAAAACACATAAATGAACCTTTTTTTTTGTTGTTGTTAGGATACGATTCATTTAATAAGACGTGAAAGGCTATTGTATCAAACAAAAGAATAAAGAACAGCCAGGCTTCGTCAAAAAATTCACAAAATGACTTTTCAATTTTGACTCCTAAAACCGTCCTAATTAGCTGGGGATGACATAACCGTCCTAATTAACTTAAAAAACCTATAACCCATACCAAAGAAAATTGCTTAAGAAAGGACTGTAAAAGTTACATAGTGAGTTATGCACCCAATAAAAAACTAGGCCAACAGAATTGAAATAAGTCTAAATATATCAAACATTTGCAGTACACAAGTTATTTCCTTATTATTTGGAGTTAGAAATTAGGTGAGCTGTGACCTCGTGACGATATCTCAACTACTGTAAGATGCACAAGTAATTAGTCTTTACTTATAATGGAAATCCCTGTGGAAATTTAAATCTCCTATACGAGTACCAGAGGTGGAGCTAGCGCCTCTACATGCCGTGCCGGTTAAATCAAGTTATTTCTTTCCTTTTGTTTCAATAAATCTTGCAGAGTCGAGCAGAGTAAGAAATGTCACCGAAATGAAAAACCCCACATCTGTTTTTATGTGGAAATCCAATAAAACTTTCCATGGACCACAAATTTCATAGGTGCCAAGAGTTCGGAGTTGTCCCCTGTAAAATTTATACAGATATTGATTTGCCTCGAACTACAAGTAAGAATGTTGGAACTTATACATCCTCGGCACGAATACAAAAGCCTATACTTTTTTATCTAACTCTCTCGTGACACATGAGTGACAAGTTAAGCTTTCGAAGTTGGATTATGCCAAAATACAAATACGTAATAGATTAGACAAAATTAACTAAACTTTTTCTTAAACCTAACTTTACAAACAAAATTTACTTGCATCATCATCATCATCATCCATTCCATGCATTTTATACTTAACTCCATTACTGACTGACTAGATAAAGATAAAGACAACAAACTAGAATGACAGATGACGTAGGTACGGATCAGTTTTTTATTAACCGTTGGATTTTAAGCTTTTATTATCTCAATCTTATACAAAATTGGTAGGTCCAAAAACAGGTACGTTATAACTGATTCAGTGAATGGCGGATCAAAGCCTGCCGTTTTTTTCCTCCACCATCCCACTATTTCAAAGTTAAAACCAAAGATATCCACTTTGATGGTGGTGCATTTTGCCAGTTTGTACTTTGTACCACCACCACCATCATTGTTGGCCACTGTAACTCCAATTTATGCCTTAGTTTGCTTGTACAATCTCCACTCAGATATAAATATTTTCTCTTAATTACAAGATTAATTATCCTAATTAAACTAAGTTGAATGATTAATTAATAAATCAAGTGCAACTAATTTTCAAAAAAATTACAAGCAACAGGATCATGATCTGATCCTGCATGCATGTTTATACAGAAGAAGAAGAATCGGAATACATACCGCTTGTTGGAAACCGCTGAGGTAAATGGCGAGTGAGCATTCGTCTTGACCAGGACATAGAGCTAACATTGTTACATCGGTAATGGCTGGAATCACCATGAAAACAGCAAAGTTATATAGAAAAACTGTCACAAATATGTGTCTTAACCTTTCATACTCCATTTTTGACTCTGTCATCTCTGTCTTTCGAATTATATGAGAAAGGAAAGTGAGAATGAAGAAGAATACTGCTAATTAATGAACACTGGATTCTACTGAGAAACTAAAAACTGATCCTTAAGAAATGAATGTACACTTGTTAATTTGTGCAACACACAAAGGAATATATTTAACAAGAGGGACGAGTTGTTTTTGGGTACACTCTTTATATATGGGTCACGTTGCTTTTGCTTTCAGTCTTAACGTGTCTTTATGTTTGCTGATAGAAAAAGAGAGTTGCTAATTAAGATTCCATTAGAGAGATTAAACGGGTTTAAGGTCTGTACATGTTTGTGATGATATATTATGGAGATGATGGGGAAGACTAAAACCAAAACTAAAAGCAAGAACCTAAATAATAGCGATAGTAGTGGGGAATGCGTGGCTTCGAAGGATATGAAACAAATCCAATCAATTTCACTATTTCATCCTCTTTCGGCTTCTTTATAAGAATGCATTTGAGTTTTGTAGCCCATAAACATAGTAACTGAACACTACATTTCCCTCGGTCCGAATGAGTTGACTCATAACCAGTTTTACTTGTATGGCTCGATCCGAGTTGAGTCAAAGGTGCAGTGCACTTGTTTTTAATGTACATCATACTCTACTTGCAAGATACCAGCGATAATATCTACTATTACGAAACTTAGAACTCTCGTAGCCCGTTTGAATATCGTTTTACAAGTTTTTTTTTGACTTCTGGAAGCCGAAAAGTCAGAAGTTAATTTAAGTAGCAATTTCAAAATGACTTCTAAAAATATAAAAGTTAACTTTTTGTGAAGCAAAAACATTTTGTTTCAGAATTCTACTTCTAACTTATGTTTCTGGTATCCAAACAATCTATCAATCTCTCATGGGGAGGAAGATAAGAGGAATCCGTTGCACCGACGGATGGTTCCTAGCTAGGTGAAGAGCACATACTTCTCCAATCTCCATCACAACCTTCTCCTTGTGCGTACCTACTACATAAAAATTTCTTGATTAAAGTCCAACCCTTTTTGTACTTCCTGGAGACTACAATTAATCTTGGATGGTTCTGAAAGAAACCCAAAGGGAATTTAGGAGAAAGGGAAAACCAATCAGGAATCTATGCGTCTCATTTCTGTTTTGCAAGTCCTTCCATAACGCCTTTCTGTCTTGACAATGGTCACACGTACTACATTAGTGAAGGAGAAAGAAAGAGACCAACCAGCTAGATAAACTCTTTTATTTACCGCTTATGTAAGAATATTGTATTTATCTTCAGTATAAATCAATCAACAGTATCATATTTGGTTGAGTTGGGCAAGAAAGTCAAAAGCATTTCCGAGAAGGAATGCATAAATTAGAAGCCCACGTATGGCAAAGTTAGGCTTAGTTTGGTATTGCTGCAGTTTTTATAAAAGCATTTTTCTGCTGTGGGTTGCTGTGCTGTTCTGTGAGGAAAAAGCAGTTAGACGTTTGATAAATTTTTTAATTAAAGTTAAAGCTGATTAAAAAAGCAATCAAAGTGTGTTTGGTAAAATATGAGATTCAACCATTGTTGTTGTGGCAAATGACAAAAACAGACATATTTCTGAAAATAGTTTTATTCAATCTTATTGGGTTTAAAAATAATTAAATTTTTTTACTATTAAATATAAATATATAAAATATTAAATTTACTAATTTTTACTATTATTATGATTGTTAAAAAAAATTATTTCACTTAACCACTTTTTAAAACAAAAAATTAAACTAAAATTAAGTAATTATTTAATATTTGTTTTTATTTTTATTTGTGACAAATTAAATGAAATGGTATCATAAAATAGTTTGGAAATAAATTATAATAATATTTAAAGAATAAAATATAAGAAATAAAAATAATCGATTGTATATATATTTAAGGATAATTTTTGTCATTTACAAAATAAAATAGGGACAAAAAGGATAAATCAAACATTAAATTTTGGTGGGACCAAAGCTTATGCTTTTGTAGCTTTTAAAAGCTCTTCCTCCCCACCTTTTAAAAATTGAGGAATTTGGGAAGTGCTTTTGATAAAAAACACTTTGGTTTTTTTTTCTTACCAAACACCAATTTCAAAAATTATTGACATATATAGGTTTTTGGAAAAATAAAAGCATTATCAAACCCAGCCTTAAAGATGGATTTGCGAACTACACTTATTTAAGAAACTCCCTTGGATCTTTGTATACTTCCATAGATAGTTTTTTTTACTTGTGTAACTCTTTATGAATGAAATGTTGACAAAATGTAGATTTGGATAAATGCATAGCCATAGGTCATTTTCCCTATAACATTTAACTATGGCTTCATTCAAATTTTGGTACATTTTGCGAATAAAATTTTGGTAAATTTTAGTAACGATGTTTTTGTTAATGAGCTTCTTGATGTTCAGAATGGTTGTTGGAATGTCAGTCTGTTATCGAATTTGTTCTCGCCTGATGACGTAACTAGGATTAGGTCAATTAGATTTAACCTTAATCAGAGTCACACTTTAATGTGGGCTCATACTAGGAATGGTAAGTTTACAATTAAATCTGCCTATAGAGCCTATATGAATGATTTTTCTCCTTCTGCTGATACAGCATTCTAGAGGAAAGTATGGGTATTGACTGTTTTCCTAAGATTAAATTCTTTTTGTGGATTTTTTTTGCATATATGCTTCCTGTTAATTCCATGATACAATTTTATAACCCTGAAGTTGATGTCGTATGCCCTCTATGTCATAGTCATGAAGAAACAGTTATGCATTTACTTATAAAATGTCCAGTTGCTGAACACATTTGGTTTGGAGTTTCTTTACAACACTTGATCTCCTTAGATTTGGATTGGATTGATGATTTCTTTCTGTCTTGGCATAATCCTGCACTTGGAGTTTATCCTTTTAATGTTTCTTGGCCTAGTATTGGCGCTATTGTTATGTGGTGTATCTGAAAGTTAAGGTGTGATGTGATCTTCAGAAATGCTTCCATTGACCTGAGTAGGGTCATCTTGGATACGAAGAGAATGATTAACACTTATATTGCTCCTCATATTCACCCAATTATGTTCCATAGTGATGCCAAGGTCCCTATTGCTGAAGTGGATCATTTTATGTTTGTTGATGGCTCTTTTAAAGATTTTAATACGGGTTTAGGTGTTATTTGGTGTGACATTGCAGGAAATGTAAGAAGTTCTCGTTCAAACTATGGTTTGAATCCAGATGCAGTAGGTGTTGAAGCTGATGCTCTAATTTTGGCTATCTCTTGGGCAGAAGAGATGAATCTTTCCAGAGTTGTGTTTTATAGTGACTGTCTTCAGCTTGTGCATTTTATAAATGGAGTCAGTTCTAATATTGCTTGGAGAAGTAGTGATCTTATTGAACAATGTCGGAGTTTAATTTCTAGTTCAGTTTCCTTTAAAATTATGTACATTAAGCGTGTGAAAAACATACTAGCTGACCGGCTTGCACGTCGGGCTAGAAAACACAGTCTTAAGGGTCTTTGGGTCTCCTTTCCTTCTTTTTTGAACTCTCTTATTAGGAAGGAGGATCTGAATGTAGTCTGCACTTCTCTTCTTTCTTAATATATCGGTGTGTTTCGTAGCAAAAAAAGTAAGTCAGTGGCCGGTTTTAGACTTCATTTCTTTTGTTATAGTGACAGTGACTGAACACCGCCCCATATTTTTGCGTTCATCAGCTATTATTTTTCGCAGCAATAGTGGGACTTGATTCTTGAAAACTGGCTGTATAATTATTATTTTTTATCTTTTTTACTAGAATAGCGAATTGTTGTAGTGACAAACACCTAGACTCTTCATCCTTGTATTATTGTATCGCCCAAAATTTTAGGGGGTCTGTTAGGCTAAGTTCTATGGTGTGGCTAAGTCTTATGGTGTGCTAATCTAGCAGCTAGATTAGCAATCCACGTCAGCTAGGACAACCACCTAAGTCTTATGGGAGTGCTAATCTAGCAGCTAGATTAGCAGTCCAAGTCAGCTGAGACCACCGCCCAGCGATAAACGGTTCAGCGCCCAGTGATGAACGATTCAACGCTTTAAATCTCAGCCGTCAGATCAAAAAATAAATCGCCCAGCGCTGAACCATTCCGCGAAAAGGTGTTTTTCCCAGCGCTGAATGATTTAGCGTAACTATCTAGCTGCTAGTTCACATGCGAGCAACTGCTAGGAGAGAGAACTAGTGTTAACAAATAGGCAACACTTTTTTTTGAATTGCAACACATTTCTGCTAATCTAGCAGCTCAATCTAGCCCATAAGATTTAGCCTTAATCTAGCAGCTAGATTAGTAGTCCACATCATCTAGGACAACCTACTAAGTCCTATGACAGTGTTAATCTAGCATGCTAGTCGCAAAATCAAACAGCGCCCAATGCTATTTGGTTCAGCGCAACCAATCTCAGCCGTCAGATCAAAAAATAAATCTAGATGCGTGAACCATTCAGCGAAAAGGTGATTTTTGTTGCGCTGAACCATTCAACGCAACTATCTCGCTACTACTTTAAGTGCGAGCAAATGTTAGGAGAGAGAACTAGTGTTAACAAATAGACAACACTTTTTTTTGAACTGCAACACTTATTGGCTAATCTATCATCTCAATTTAACCTATGGGACTTAGTTTTAGACTGTTTGCAATACCTAAGTTGGAATCCGGTAAACTTAGTTGTACTATCATTTTGATGATCGTATGGATAAGAAATGACATGGATAAGCTTAGCACATTTTCAATGGGTTATATTAGTCTCTGACTCATCTCAATGCTACTGCAATCTTTAGCTACTAAATTAGTAGTGGAGATTTCCTGGTAACCCGGTCTAAATTAGCGTCGGCAGCAAGCGCTAGCTGCCTTTTCTACTTGCATTATAAGACGGAACAAAGAGACATACAACAGCTGCTATGGGATGGGAGGGGGATGTATTCAACATTGCCACTGTTGAGGGCGAATGCCTTAATTTTCTTCACCAAAATTCCTCACTGCAAGTTTTTCGAGCCAAATGCTCCAGCAGGTTGCAGGAAGGATACATTGCCATATCAACTTAGCCTATCCTTTGAAAATTGAAACCCACATGTTTCCATTTCCAAAAGGGAAAATTGGGAATATGCCCCAAAATCCAGTGTAATCTTGGGGATATGTCCCAGGATTCCAATCCTTGGTAATATGCCCCAGCCGTCCAAATTTCCATCCATAGACGTTAGGTAGTCAATATGTGCACACATGTGAGATATCACGTGCGGAAAAAAGACATACACACCCTTTTATCGCATGTGTAAACCACACTGATAAAACCAAACCAGCTTCTTCATAGTCTGTTTTCCACATCTTAAAACACATTCAAGGTCATTAGCTGCCGATCCACACACACACACAAAAAAAAAAAAAAAAAAAAAAAAAAAAGTGGATCCAGTATTACCAAGATCAGGTTTAGTTGAGAAAGCCTGAATATCTCCATAAATCAACTAAAAATCACCCAAAGAAAATTCAACAAGATTTTTATCACCACTTCCTCCATTTGCAGTAACACCGGGATCAGTTTCCATGTTCTTTGATGTAAAGTCATTACTAAAATCATTTCTATGACTATGAAACAAAAATAAGTATGAAAAACATCATGTATTTACATTAATATTGATCAATAATTATGAAAAATCCCCAATTTCATATAAGAACCCTAATTGCATTTGAAAATCCTAAAATTTCAATTGGCGAAATCAAACTAATAAAACTACAATTCGACATTATTAAACAGTACCCTTTCATCGTTTTAAGAAGAAATCACAATTTATTCCATCAAAGTATCATTAAATCATTGTAGTAATAGCCCTTATAATTGAAGGATTGTGAGAGCCTCATCAAATAACTCTATGAATAAAAAATAACTATTCTCAATCACGAATAATCAATCGCGGGGCCATATTTCTCCTTGAAGCTTCAATTTTTTTGATCTTGTATCTCCTAATTTGTCAATGCAACTATCTGTTTCTTATTTGAAATTGTGGAAATATTATAATTACCCTCATTTTTGTTGGGCCTTCATAAATATCCCTACCAACAATAATTATACCCTCCCGGTTTTTAGATGAAGCTAATTTTACTCTTTAATACCAGAAATGCCCTTTCTGCATAAATCGAGTTATAACTGATCTTTTTAATTTCAGATCGAGAACATCTCTGTTTCTCTCCTTTCTCTCTACCGTCATCACCACCACCACTATCATTACCTCAGCCACTACTACCACCTCCTCCGCCGTTAACAGATCCAACCTGTTATTTTCAACTACTTCATTATATTTTCACTTCATTCTTAATTTTGATTCCCCATCCGATTTCGGTGAAAATTGATTAGGTATCAAGATCTAAATCGAATCATTTATATATGGTATCTTAATAATTGATTCAGGTACTGGGTTATGTTCTTATTCGATTCGTTATTTTTCAGTTGTTTAATTTCATTTTTCACTTTATTCCCATCTTTGATTTCCCATATCAATCAAATGTTTTGCGGGTGAAAATTGATTAGTCATCAAGATTCAAATCGACTTGTTTCTAGTATGATCAGATCTGTGAAATTGTTTTTTTTTTCTTACATGAGTTTGAATTTATGAGAGAGATATCAAGTGTTATAGTTAGTGATCGATTTATGCCATTAAATTCTAGTAAGAAACGAGATATGGTGATATTATCTGCATACATAACCTAGATCCTGATTTTTTGTGTTTTTATAAGTAGTTAAAATTATTTTTTTTGAAATTTAATGGGAGTTTTGAGTCTTGCAATTGCTTTAATATGAACTGATGGTGTTTATATGTTGATTCATTGATGAAGTATTAGCTAAATCGATACAGTCGTTCATGTTGTGAATTTGTCATTTCTGAACTCTAAAATTCCTAATGTTTCATATATATGCTTTCTGTTCTCTGTAATTATGTTAGCTACTCAAAGCATCGTTACTATCTTAACTCTCAAACTACTTCTGACCTACTGAATTATTAAGCAAATACTGAATGCATTGCCATCCTATGTGCATATCTCATAGATAATGAGAGGAGGTTATGTATCTATATATATTTTCGTGGCCCCTTGAATCCATCCACTTCGTATGTAGTTCACGTAAGAGACAAACCAACTATTTTATATCATGAAATTACTTTTATTGATGCCTTTAGCTTTTTGCTTTGTAATATGGAATGATATTCATAGAATTGTATTGTATTTTGATATTGTGATGATATATCGGTTTAGTGTGTATAGATATATTTATGTTCCTCTATAGTTAGCACTAGCTATATTTTAAACCACCGACAAGCTTCTGGTTTTGATTAGCTTACAAGCTGATATATATGTCGTTGTCAGGAAGCATGGCGATTTGACATTTGTGGTTGCAGATCAGGAAGGGGGTTCCGTAAGTAGCTTAAATTTCATGTTTGTAGTTCCTTGAATATATCTACCTTTTTCATTTTTAGCTGTTTTGCTTGCTAAGGAAGAAGCTATCTGAATGTAGCTAGTTCTTTCTTTGGCGATATCTTTATGCCCCCCTTTTTTTTTTAAAAGACGCCATAGAATGAAGTCATGTACTGCTAGTCATCAAACGGATGTACTTTAATTCACCTTTCATTTTTGTTTATTGTGACAAAGGCAATCGTGGAAAGTGGTTGTGTGTTGTTTGTACTGTTACAATTAAACCTGTAACTTATTTTTGAATCATACAGTACTTGTGTTGGTTCTAATGTTCCACAGTAGCTATCTCTATGCAGTCTTTATGACATATATACTAGCACCTACATTTTTTATGTGAACTATAATGTCCATAAGCCAGGCATAAGAAACATATAAATCTTACCTTGGTTGCTGGCATTATTTGTTGGAAGAGTACATAAGACTTGGACAATTCATTTGGTTCTTACACTGGCTCAATGTGGTAAGTCTGTATGGTATAGTTTGAGTAATTTTCTTTTCTGGATTATGTTAAGTGCTCCTCGTTTAGATGTTTGGTTTTTTTTTGTATAGGTTGAAGTTCTCTTTCTGGCACAAGTTAAACTTGGCATAATCATTGCTCATTCTAATTTATCATAGAAATGATATTCATTGTTCATTTTTATTTATTATAGAAATGATATTAAACTTTATTTCTTTACACTTGAACTGTTTAAATATTGAAGTAGCAAAATTAAAAGAACCTATGGTGTAATGGTATCACAGCTGACTCCTCGTCAGAAGATGCGTGTTCGATTCACGTCCGGTTCACTCATTTGAGTATGTTAGTTTTGGTATCAACCTGGATTGTTGATACCATATTTGGGTGTCAACTTGCATTGTTGACACAAGATTATGATGTAATTTTTTTTTTAATTATTCTTTTGTTCTTCTGATTTTTGTTTTTGAGATCAACTTCGGTTGTTGACGCCATATTATGATGTTAATTTCGGTTGTTGGCACAGTATTATTTTTTTCTTATTTTTTGATGTTTGTTTTTGGAATCAACTTCGGTTGTTGACACCATATTATGATGTTAATTTCGGTTGTTGGCACAATTTTTTTTCTTCTTATTTTTTGATGTTTGTTTTTGGAATCAACTTCGGTTGTTGACACAAAAAAGTTGGAGTATTTTGTAAGTTACTGTGTCAACTTTGGTTGTTGACTCCATTTACTGGGATCAACTTTCATTGTTGACACAAAAGAGCTGGAGTTCTTTTTCAGTTATTGTGTCAACTTTGGTTGTTGACTCCATTTTATGAGATCAACTTCCATTGTTGACACAACTGAACTTGAACATTTTTCAGTTATTTGTGTCAAATTTAGTTGTTGGCTCCATTCAATGGGATCAACTTCCACTATTGACATAATTTTTTTTTGGAATATATACCAGTAAAGTTATCTTTGAACTTTTAATTTTGGATCAACTTTGGTTGTTGACACCATATTATTATGTCAACTTTGGTTGTTGACACCATATTATTATGTCAACTTCAGTTGTTGACACCATTTTTTTTTTATTCTGATTTTTGTTTTTGGGATCAACTTTGGTTGTTGACACTATATGTTTATTATTTTCTTATTTTTATTTTTGGGATCAACTTCGGTTGTTGACACCAAATTTTGGTGGCAGTGGAGGCGATTGACTGGTGGCGGTGGTGGCGGACTGGTGGTGGTGGTGGCGGCGGTGGTCGACTTGTGGAGGTGGACTAGTGGCGGTAGAATGGTGGCGGCGGTGGTCGACTTATGGCGGTGGTGGTGGCTGTGGTGGAGTTGGAGGTTACGGTGGTAGACTGGTGGTGGAGTGTTGGTGGTGAAATGATTTTTATTTTTAAAATGAAAAAATATGTTTGTGTGATAAAATAAGAAAAAATAATAATTAATAGAGGGTATTAATGTAATCTATCTTTAAGTGGATAAGGTAAGGAGTATATTTATTATGTGGTAGGGGTATATTTGTAGGGTATGAAAACTAGGGGTATTTAATTAATGTACCAATTGAAATTTTCCGTCCCTTTCTTCTTATTTTTTCCTTTGTTCTCTAATCGTGAAGAAAGTGGTGAGAATAAGAAGAAGAAGAAGAAGAAGCAAATACGCGTGCTTCGTTTGATTTAATTGTATTAGATCTCTAGCTGTTCAAATCCATAAAGTTAAATTTGTCATTTCAACATCTCGTGAGATCTCACATGCAATGATTTTGACTGGTCAATGTTCGACAAATTGACTAGATAACTTACTTGGACAGAAATGTTATGTTAGGGCATATTACCAAGGATTGGAATCCTGGGACATATCCCCAAGATTACACTGGATTTTGGAGCATTTTCCCAATTTTCCCTTTCCAAAAAATTCCCAACATTGTTGCTGGGCGAGCCCAGACCCATCCACTTTTTGGCCATATGAAACTCCAAATTTTGTCAAAATACTAGCACTCAATGTGTCTTATTCAACTTCAGAACACAACACATAAATTGTCGAGCATCGAATTCCCCTCTTATGTAAATTTTCACTTGAAGGAAGCCTATTAATGATTGCTTGCCAGCTGAAGAAACTCACCTTAGTAGGAATATTTTGATTCCAGAAAACCTTAAAAAGTAGAATTCCAGCACTCTGACGGACATGTTCAAGTTCAAAATTCCTCTAAACCTTTTCTTCGTAAAATTTGGTTCTTTGTACGTCGGAAGTTAAATTGCTTGTTATTTTGATCCATAATGGTGTTAGTTTTCTAATTTTCTTCATGTGAGAAAGATTACCCAAACATGAATCATACTTAAACTAGCGGCCAAGTGGTGAATGATTTACATCGGAAATTCGCATCAAGCATAATACATATCATGAGTAGTTGAGGACGGTTAGTGTCTTGTATGCGAATATTTACAGATAATGTTAAAAAAACAAAACTCATGCTCCTGTATTTCATGTCATGATAAATCAAAATTTCATGGTCGCACTTTACAAGTGATCAGTTGTTGGTTACGAGAACTTTTATCTTTTGAGTTGGCTATACCATATAACGGTGAGTTTAGGAAACTGTAGACTCCAAGCTTAATGAGCCAAACCTATAATATTTGTATCTTTGGGTTCATTCATTCTTCTCTGGATTTCAAGGCGAACTTTATACACTGTTCTTTGTTAGTAATTCTTTTCATAAGAATTCACTTTCGGGTTTTAATTGTCTCTGAACTTCAAACCGTGATTTTTTTCCCCATTGGAATCCCTGACCTTTTCTATGAAGTAATTTTAGGAAACAATTTGGTTTAGGCAATTGAGAACTAGCTTGGGATGCAAGAAATTCATTGCTTAGATCCTAAGCAACCCATCCTTGATTGATCACTAGAAATTGGAGACACTAACAACACATAAAACTTAATCTCTACACTCATGTGTATCTTGTTGCAAGATTGTCCTTCAAACCTAAAAGATCATTGTGATCTAATGTTCGACTTTGAAAGACTTCACTTGGAATTCGTGAAGCACAGGTTCACCTATCTTGAAAGAAGGATAGTTTCGAAACCCGTATCTGTATTTGTGTTGCTTAATAATCCTTGTCAATTATAAGGTTTTTCTCTCTGATATAAGGCCATTCAAGAATTGCACATAAAATCCAAATTTGATAGAAAATCACAAACACGATTGAGTATAACTTCTATATATGTTTAATTTTTTGATCCGTAAAGAATTTAGTGTTGACGAGTTTCAAACTCAGGTCATTGGTATCATCACCCAATGCTTTACCATTATACTGCAGAGACATCGGCATTTTTCCCTTTCTTCTTGCATTCTTCTTTATTCTAATGTAGGCAATCCATCTTTTAGTTTCAATATGAGACGCTTCATTCATCCTCTTTTCACCAAAAATTTCCAAGAAGGTTGAATATTTTCAATCAAAATCTCTACCAAATGGGAATGCAAGTCTGTTGCTCCTGTTTCACCAGAGTTAGCAATTACCATCTCTACGAGGAAATGTAAGTGCTCATTTAAAATAGTGGTATCCAAGCAAGGGTCAAATCCATCTATTCCTACCTCCTTACTAAAGATTTGATTATCTTCCCTTGGCTCATTGTTTTCCTTGACATTCTTGTTTTCTTCAGGCACCCACACCTTCTTTCCGGATTTAGGACATTTGGCAATTGAGAGAACAAACGTAGTACAAGACTTGCATCTTGTCGGTTTCTGTAGTGACCTACACTACAAAGAAGATTCAAATTCAACTTATAGGCTGTACACTATAAGATTGTGAGTGAAAACCCTCAAAGAGGCAGAGAAGAGAAAAACAAAACCAATTTCTATTTCGATAAGATTTCTGGGAAAGAAAGTCTCATTACATAATTAGGGCATCAAATTGGCACACGTGCCAGATGCATTCCACTTTACTAACTACACCCAATTAAAAGGGCACCCTAAGGATATGGGACATGACAAATCCCCCTACATCTTATACTTGTCGTCAAGTATAAATTTTGGAAACTTTGCTGAGATGAATGATGTATCCTCCCAACAGAGATCGTCCTGTGCAGCTTTAGACCATTGCACTAGAATTTGTGGAGTGATAGACGCATTATTGTGTCTAATATGTCTCAATTGTATATATTTTTAGTGTTCGATTTTTTATTTATTTTGTTATTTTATGTCTTTGTAGGTATTTTTAGAGAAATAAGCTCTTGCGGCGAAATTGGCTCGAAAAGTGGTGTTTTACACCCCAGGATAGAGTACTAAAGGCACCCCAGAAATGCACCGGAAGAACCCCAAAAATGTGTCGGAGGAACCCCGTAAAAATTACTATCTATGCCCAAAAATTTCTATTTGCACCCCATAAGACAAGTGCTAAAGGGACACTCGTGCAGGATTAGGGGGAGGACATGTTCTTCTCAAATTCAAAAAAAAAAATTGGCGGGAAAATATTCCCTTTCACTGGCAGAATTTCAATCGGATGTTTGGACGTGATTTAGTGAGATTCAATCCCTGAAACTTAGTGGGTATACGTGATATGACTATAGAAATCTAGTATGGGTGATTTTATCGATTAAATTTGGCTGAATAACTTTTTTTAATCCAAACAGGGAGTTGGAGGAAAAACATGAGCTTGCACGAGTTGTGAGAAATTTAAACGTGTACTGCACGTGTTTGGAAGACTCAATAGATATCCTGGAGCGTGAAGAAGGTATAGAATGAAAGAAATACAGCTGCATGCGCGTGGAAGATAAAAAAATGGAAATTATTGCCGTGAGAATAAAAATAATAAAGAGAAGATTTTTTGAAGTTATGGAGGAGATTCGATGCATCTTTCGGGTATAAATAGATTACCCAGGTCATATAGAAGGGGTGTCGAGAGTTCGGGGTCGAGAGGAGAGCTCAGGAGGCGTGAATCAAGAGTTTTCAGAACTCTGTTGTTGCTGCTGCTGCTGCTCGTGAAGAACAGGGAAACAACGACGGTTTCTTCAACTAGTTGTAACAGTTTCTTCAACTGGTTTGCAACATTTATCTTCGTTGTAACAGTTTCTTCAACTGGTTTGCAACATTTATCTTCATTGTAACAGTTTCTTCAACCTCTTCTGTAACATTTATCTTCAGATTTGTAACGATTATCTTCATCATGACAATTGAGAGTTGAAACAGTCGGTCTGTAACGCACCTGTGCTGTTACAGATTTCCTGTTTCATTATTTTCTCTTCTTGTAAACACTTTTTGAGCCATGAATACATATTTTGAGTGTGTTTTCGACATGATGAGTTAAACCCCAACACTGGGACGACGGAGGAGGCCGAACTTCATACATGGGTAAATTTATTTTATGACTTTTGCACTAATATTAATTGAAATATGATTTTGATTAATTATTTATTATTTTATTAGATGGGTCATGCTTGCTTAGATGTTTGATGTCCCATGCTTACGATTTATAACTAATGTTTTTAGAATCTACCTTGGCAAAAATAAGAGTCCATGTTTACATTTCTTGAGCTAAAATTGTTGAGAATAAATAATTGAACCTTATGTTATGAAGATTGGCCGAATCCTTGGTTCCAGTACCTCTCGCCCATTGTTAAATATCTTTGTATATATTTATTTAGTATTTTAAAAAAAACTTTAATCTCTACAAATCCGAGTGAACGACAACCTCAATTTTTACTACAACTAGAAAATCACATCATGGAGCATGTTGACGACCTTTGATGATCACATGAGAATCCACTACTGCAATTGGCTTAACTTTCATCAATCCATCTCTGTCTAAGGAAGGTAAGTATGGTTGTGGAAGAATGCCCTGACCTATCTTCTTCTTTAATTGAGATACATGAAAAATGGGATGAATGCGAGAAGTATAAGGTAATTGGAGTTTGTAAGATACCTGACCAATATGTTTTAGCACCTGATAAGGGCCAAAAAACTTTGCATAAAGTTAAGACTCCCGCGCAGTTGAACTGAGGTTTGGCAATACGGATGAAGGCGCAAGTAAACCTAATCTCCCACATTAAATGATCGTTTGACCCGCTTCTTGTCATCCTGCTGCTTGAGACGATGCTGAGCTTCAAGTAGATTAGGTTGCAACACCTATGACAACACTTTGCGCTGATGTAAGTAGTACTCCACAGTGGAATTAGAAATGGTAGTTCAAGAGTGCAAGCCAAACTGAGGTGGATCATATCCGTATAACGCTTGAAATGGCGTCAGTTTGAGGCTAGTATGGTATGTGGTATTTAACCACTATTCTTCCAAGGACACCCAAGATGCCCATTTAACGAGCTTGTAACTGCACCTACATCTCAAATATGATTCTAAGCAAACATTGATGCATTCAGTCTGACCGTTAGTCTGCGGGTGGTAAGACGTACTCAGGTGTAAAGAAGTGCCAACATCTTTGAACATCTCACGCCAAAAAGCACTTATACATACATCATCTCTGTCAGAAACTATAGTAGATGGTACCCCCATGAAGCTTGAGAATAAAGTCAGTGAATACTCTAGATACGGGTTGTGCAGTATAGGGATGGCTCAGTGCTACAAAATGACAATATTTAGTAAAGCGATCAACAATAACCAGAATTACATCCCTACCCTCCGATTTTGGCAAACCTGTAATGAAGTCCATACTAAAATGGTTCCATGCTTGGTCTGGGACAGGCAAGGGTTAAAGAAGACCGGCTGGTGGAGTGAGTTCTACCTTGTTCTTCTGGAAAACATCGCATTCCAGGATAAATTTTATGAAATATTTCTTCATACCAGTCCATTAAAAATAAGCTTTGGCCCGTTTATAAAAAGCTTGCATCCCAGAATGACCTCCTATAGCCGAGGAATGTGTTAGAGCACTGCTCGATCGAACTCGAAAGTGTTGATATCTCAAGCTTGTTGTCAAGTTTAGTTTCCAAAACTCTAAGTCTTGATTTTTAGTCTACTTATAGCTAAGTCTCGGATTAGGATAGAAAGTGTAGTTGAGCATTAGACTTCACGGCGTTCATCGAATGAAAACGAAGAACTACTAAGGGGAGCTTGTGGAACTTCATCAACAAAAGGTATGTGGTGACTTGAACTCATCTATCACTAAAAATTCTATCTACTATATCCCATATTTAAGACAAAAGTCGTATAACTATATAGACTTCAATTATACACATTTGATATTTCGAGCTGAGTTTAACTGGCTTACATATTTCTCGAAATATGTGTTGGTAAGCTTTCACTTTAACTAAGTTCATCTTATATTCTTGACGAAAGTCAAAAGATGATCATGTGAAAATAGTCTGGTAATATCTTACATGATTTGTGTGAGACAGTCATTTGATGTAGACTCAGAATGTTTCGTACTGATCATTCGATCACTTGAAAATTGCTTTGAAGCTAATAGTTTTTGTGAGACAGCTATTGTCGTCTTCCGAGAATGTTTCAGTGATTGAAATAAGAGTCTAGAACAATTAGATATAAGCATAGTATGCGTAGTTGCATATATGTAATCCAAGTCCGGAAACCATGGTATGCATACCCGTATGCATACTGCTTGGTTTGGTGAAAGTCCGGGAACCTTGTACGCATACCGGTATGTGTTCTGGTGTGAGGTTCAGGTCCGAGAATTTATGCTGAGTTCCGAAGGTATGCGTACCAGTTCGCTTACTGGCGAACCCAAACTTAGTCTGGCCATTTAAGTATTCGTACCCGTTTGCATACCTGAGTGGATAATGTTCTAAAATTGTTTTGTTCATGAACTAATACATTTATATAATAAGGAATGCAATCTTTTGCAAACCATGGCTATAATGTTCATGACTTGATTCGAGTGAATCAAAATCGATTTTGCTTCAATTGTGTCTTGTATACTTCTATGAGAATATAAACAATTGAACAACTCTTGAACTATTTTTATTCGAGTCATTTGAACTAGTTATGGTAAAGATGAATAAGGTTGATATGAAAGTGTTCATATGGCTAACCTCGGTTAACTATTACTGAGCCAACAAAGGTGCACACGTTTAGGTACGGTTACTGATATCTAAATGAAGTCACTTTTCATTTATGTGTAATAAGCTAAGTTCGATCTAATGGTTGAAAGATATTATCTTGAGTCTAATCAGGTTTTCATCTAACGGTGAATATTGAATGCTTTGTTACCAAGGTAACTTAGATTGCAAACCCTGATTTGAAGACTATATAAAGGAGAACTCTAGCAACTGGGAAACTTAATCCCCACACCTCCTGTGTGATACTAGTTGCGATTAGATTCGATTCTCCTTTAACCTTAGGTTTTTCACGAAACCCTGTTGGTTAACGACTTGAAGACTTCATTGGGATTGTGAAGCAAGAACCAACTATTTTCTCTGTAGTTGCATGTTTTGATCTTGCCCTATTTTATCGTATTGAGTACTATCTTCTCTAAGATTTGCTCGAGATCGATTCTCCGAAAGGCAAGATAAAAAGTAGTCACAAACATCTTCATCTCATCCTTTGTGATTCCACAATATCTTGTTTCGCTACCATACGATTAAGATTATTATGAGGTGATTGATATTTCTAGGTTGTTCTTTGAGAATATAAGTCCGGTATATCAATTGGTTCCTGTTCACCTTGATTTATCAAAAGATGGAACAAAACTCATAGGTTTATCTGTGGGAGACATATTTATCTATTCAATAGACTTTTCTGTGTGAGACAGATTGGTTTATCAAGTCTTCGACTTTGGGTCGTAGCATCTCTTAGTTGTGGGTGAGATCAGATAATGGAATCAAGTGCGTAGAGTCCTGCTGGGATTCAGATACATAAGGAGCGCAACTGTACCTTGATCAGTGTGAGTTTTGCTAGGGATCAACTACATTCCAGTATGAAGTTAACTTGGAGTAGGCTAGTGTCTGTAGCGGCTTAATATAGTGTGGTGATCAAATCTTGACTAGGTCCCGGGGGTTTTCTGCATTTGCGGTTTCCTCGTTAACAAAATTTCTGGTGTATATGTTATTTCTTTTCTGCATTATATTTGTTTATATAATTGAAATATCACAGGTTGTGCGTAAGTTCAGTCAATTGTGAATCCAACCTTTGGTTGTTGATTAAATTGATTTACACTTGGATATTGGTTTTTTATACTGTCCAAGCAAGGTAGTCAATATCCGTTGTACATGCCGATATTACTGGTTTTTATCGGATATCGAAAAATACCTATACGATATCGAAAATATCGCCGATACGAAGACGGAACGATAAAAACGTTCGTATCGGCCGGTACCGACAGATATATCGGTTTTACCTATACACTGATATTATCGGTTCCAATATGATTTTTAATAAAGATAAAATCTATGAAAGGAAAATTAAGCATTTCAGTATCATCTGTAGTAAATATCTAGTAAACTAAACATGAACGAGTTAGGGCATTTTCTTTGTTTCGGAAAACATATTGATCCATAAATCGTTAATGGTGCGGCAAACTAATTTCCTTTTTAGTTTGAGAATTTTTCTGCAACCTTAACTTGTTAGAGTATCAGCATTAAGTTTTTATTGTGCATAGGCAATTTCGAGGAAATGGAGTTAATGAGAATGCATGTTAACTACCTCTTATTTTTGAAGTTTGAGAAATGTTTATGATTATAATTATTTTTTATTATGATTTTTACAGATATTTGAAATTATAATTTTATAAATGTATAGCCGATAAAAACCGATAATATCTTTTGTATAGGTGTATAAGACCCGCCCGATACGATACTGATACGCGATATTAACTACTTTGCGTCCAAGTTATTTCTTATATTCAATCGGGCTCGCAAATTCCTATTTGTTTGACCGCGGATTGAATTGAGAATTTGAGATATAACTCTTTGATATACTTTTCTTAAGATTGAGTATGACTGTCTAGTTGATTCTCTTAAAAGTATATTGGAGTTAGTCCATACAGATTGCTAAGCGAAATATTGGGTGTGGTTGTTGTACCCCCGCTTTTTCAATTGGTATCAGAGCAGGAAAACACGTTTAAAACCTCATAAGTCTGTGTTTGTAGCGATCTGACTCTATGGACAGAAGTGTTATCTCTATAAACATACCACCAGTCTTCGATGACTCGAATTACTTATGGTGGAAAATTGCTATGTGTGCTTTTCTTCAAGCGCGAGATTTTCAATCATGGGTTTATGTTGTTAATGGCTATGATCCTCCAATGGTTACAGTAGACGGTGTCTCTATTGCAAAGCATATTGGTATATATGAACCTAATGAGATTCTCGCTGCAAAGCAAAATTCTGACGGTTTAAATGCCATCATTCATGCCATTACCCAAGATCTTCAGCACCATGTGACTACGTGCACTCGGTCTAAAGATGCGTGGGATATCTTAGAAACTGTATTCAAAGGGAATACCTCTGAAAAGGAAGCCAGGCTTCAAAACCTTAACTCTGATTGGGAAAACCTTCGTATGGCTGATAGAGATTCATTTGATGAGTTTAATCACAAAGTGTCTAAAATTGTTAATGCATCTTTTACATTGGGTAAGACTATTCCTGAAAAGGACATTGTGATAAAAATTCTCAGATCGTTGCCAGCCAAATACGAATCTAAGAAACATGCCATCATTGAAGGAAATAACCTTGATAAGCTTTCCAGAAACACTCTTATTTGAAAGTTAAAAATACTTGATCTTGATCAGAACACAGTCAAAACATCTGCGTTCAATGCTGTGACCATCATAAGCGAATCTTCTAGCTTGTCATGGGGTGATGAATGTTGTTCCAATCATGTTGATTTTGATAAATCACTGATTACACAAACGATCAAGGATATTGTAAAAAGAAGCAAAAGATTTGAGAAACGTCACTGTCCAGTTAATGCTTCAGATGATTCAATACAAGAAAAATCATCCCAGGTTGTCAATATCGTGCATACTTCTGGTGTGTGCGAATAATTTTCATCTCTCACATCAGAAACTTCTCCCTACTCAAATTCGAATTCATAGTTTGAGTCTGACACTGAGATTTTTAAGTTCTTGGATAAGTGTGAAGAATTTCACTTAGAAAATCTCCAACTAAAGGCTTTATTGGAGAGACTTGAATCATCACTTCAGGTGAAAAATCTTGAGATAGATTGTCTTAATGATGAATTCACCAGAACCCTATCTATGAAGGAAAAAGAGATTAATACTCTTAAGTGTGACCTGCAAAGGTTGTCTGGAAGTTCTGACAAAATCTCAGCAATGTTATTCGGTCAGAGGTCTTTTGGAAACACAAATGGTTTAGGGTTCAAAAGAAAAACTGTGAGCACTAACAACTCCTTTGTTCCAGCCGGTTTTGGAATAATCGATGATGAAAGTTGTGATAAACAGGAGGTAAATAAGCAAGACAATAAATCTTCCTTGATTTATTCGTTTTGTGGAAATGCAAATCATGTCCGAAATAAGTGTTGGAAATTCAAGAGGAACAACAAAAGGATTGCCAAACTTCAAAATGACATGCAAAGAATGAATCTGGCCTTGGGTAATCAACAGGGTATTCCTGAATACAAGAAAAAATCTAAAAGACCCAGATTCAGACGAGGTAAGAAGTCTGTTTATACAACAAACCTTGATATGTCACTGTGTGATAAAAGATGTGAGCATTCGGCTCACTTTGTCACTATCTAATACTAGTGACGTCTGCATCCTCATCTTTAACTTGAGAAAATGAGGATTGCATCAAGGTTGCTCAAGTTTTGTATAAATGTTAATTTCTTTCTTTTTTTAAGAAAATATCTTCTTAGTTAAAATAGATAATGGATCATGAACCATATGTAAGGGGGAGTGGTTTTCATGTGAGATGAAGTCTTGGATAAGGGAGAGTGATACATATCACCATAGTATTGTTGTCAAAGTTGTGATACAATTGGACTTTGATGCTGTGTAATAATACTATGACACTATATAACAATGATTGAGAGCAACTATTTTCTCATTGTTATAACTACGGATCTTCAACAACATTGATGCTGAGTTGAACATATTAAGAATCACTGGAGTACTTAGAAGTGACGAAGATTTCGAGTGATGTTGAAGAACCAAGAAAATCAAGAATTTTGATTGAGAGCTACAAAGTTTATTTATTTTGTATTCCATATGTATTGATAGTTTTGTCACTAAAATTTACAAAGGGGGAGATTGTTAGAGCACTGCTCGGTCGAACTCGCAAGCGTTGCTATCTCAAGCTTGTTGTCAAGTTTAGTTTCCAAAACTATAAGTCTTGATTTCTAGTATACTTATAGCTAAGTCTCGGATTAGGATAGAAAGTATAGTTGAGCATTAGACTTCACGGCGTTCATCGAATGAAGACGAAGAACTACTAAGGGGAGCTTGTGGAACTTCATCAACAAAAGTTATGTGGAGACTTGAACTCATCTATCACTCAAAAGTTTATCTACTCTATCTCCTATTAGAGACAAAAGTCGTATAGCTATATAGACTTCAATTATGCACATTTGATATTTCGAGCTGAGTTTAACTCACTTACATATTTCTCGAAATATGTATTGGTAAGCTTTCACTTTAACCAAGTTCATCTTATATTCTTGACGAAAGTCAAAAGATGATCATGTGAAAATCGCCTGGTAACATCTTACATGATTTGTGTGAGGTAGTCATTTGATGTAGACTCGGAATGTTTCGTATTGATCATTCGATCACTTGAAAATTGCTTTGAAGCTAATAGTTTCTGTGAGACAGCTATTGTCGCCTTTTGAGAATGTTTCAATGATTAAAATAAGAGTTTAGAACAATTGGATATAAGCATACGTAATCCAAGTCCGGCAACCATGGTATGCATACCCATATGCATACTGCTTGGTTTGGTGAAAGTCCGAGATCCTTGTACGCATACCTTTACGCGTACATGCATGAGGTTCAGGTCCGGGAATTTCTGCTGAGTTTGGAAGGTATGCATACCAGTTCGTGTATTGGCGAACCCAAACTTAGTCCGGCTGTTTAGGTATGCGTACCCGTTTGCATACCTAAGTGGATAATGTTCTAAAATCGGTTTGTTCAGGAACTAATACATTTATATAATAAGGAATGCAATCTTTTGAAAACCGTGGCTATAATGTTCATGACTTGATTCGAGTGAATCAAAATCGATTTTGCTTCAATTGTGTCTTGTATACTTCTTTGAGAATATAAACAATTGAACAACTTTAGAACTAGTTTTATTTGAGTCATTTGAACTAATTATGGTTAAGATGAATAAGGTTGATATGAAAGTGTTCATATTACTAACCTCGGTTAACTATTATTGAGCCAACAAAGGTGCACACGTTTAGGTACGGTTACTCATATCTTAATGAAGTCACTATTCATTTGTGTGTAACAAACTAAGTTCGATCTAACAGTTGAAAGATATTATCTTGAGTCTAATCAGGTTTTCATCTAACGGTGAATATTGAATGCGTTGTTACCAAGGTAACTTAGATTGCAAACCCTGATTTGACGACTATATAAAGGAGAACTCTAGCAACTGGGAAACCTAATCCCCACACCTCCTGTGTGATACTAGTTGCGACTAGATTCGATTCTCCTTTAACCTTAGGTTTTTCACGAAACCCTGTAGGTTAACGACTTGAAGACTTCATTGGAATTGTGAAGCCAGACCCAACTATTTTCTCTGTAGTTGCGTGTTCTGATATTGCCCTATTCTATCGTACTGAGTAATATCTTCTCTAAGATTTGCTCGAGATTGATTCTCCGATAGGAAAGATAAAAAGTAGTCACAAACATCTTCGTCTCATCGTTTGTGATTCCACAATATCTTGTTTCGCTACCATACGATTAAGATTATTGTGAGGTGATTGATATTTCTAGGCCGTTCTTTGGGAATATAAGTCCGGTATATCAATTGGTTCCTGTTCACCTTGATTTATCAAAAGATAGAACAAAACTCATTTGTTTATCTGTGGGAGGCAAATTTCTCTATTCAGTAGACTTTTCTGTGTGAGAAAGATTGGTTTATCAAGTCTTCGACTTTGGGTCATAGCATCTCTTAGTTGTGGGTGAGATCAACTAAGGGAATCAAGTGCGTAGAGTCCTGCTGGGATTCAGAGACATAAGGAGCGCAATGTACCTTGATCAATGTGAGATTGGTTAGGGCTCAACTACATTCCAGTCCGAAGTTAACTTGGAGTAGGCTAGTATCTGTAGCGGCTTTATACAGTGTGGTGTTAAAATCTGGACTAGGTCCGGGGGTTTTATGCATTTTCGGTTTCCTCGTTAACAAAATTTGTGGTGTCTGTGTTATTTCTTTTCCGCATTATATTTGTTTATATAATTGAAATATCACAGGTTGTGCGTAAGTTCAATCAATTGTGAATCCAAACTTTGGTTGTTGATTAAATTGATTGACACTTGTATATTGGTTTTTGATACTGTCCAAGTTATTTCTTATATTCAATCGGGCTCGCAAATTCCTATTTGTTTGATTGCGGATTGAATTGAGAAATTGATATTTAACTCTTTGATATACTTTTCTTAAGATTGAGTCTGACTGTCTAGTTGATTCTCTTAAAAGTATATTGGAGTTAGTCCATACAGATTGCTAAGCGAAATATTGGGTGTGGTTGTTGTACCCCCTCTTTTGCAGAATGTACTGCTACTAAGGCTCGATGACGAATATCACCACTGCAACTAATGTAGAATCTGTCTTTGAATCAGATTATGCCCTGAAAGTAAATGTACCATCAAGATGCACTGGAGATAGCAGCAATTTTGGAATCAATTCTTGGGCCCATTTGTCATCTGCATAACTAGCTTGAACTTCTTCTATCCATCTCGATTGAGTTGTCGTGAGTGAAGAGCAAGATGCCCTGGATAATGCATCAGCTACTCTATTATTTGTCCCTTTTTTGTAGTGCAGTGTATAATCAAACCCAATTAACTTGGTGAGCCATTTATGCTGGAACAGAGTGTGTAGCCTTTGGTCCATAAAGTATTTGATACTTTTATGGTCTATAAATATCCTGAAATAAGAGCCCAATAAAAAGGAACGCTAATGATTCACTTCCATAACAATACCTAGCAAATCCTTTTCGTAAGTGGATAAATCCTTATACCGTAAACCCATAGCTTTGCTGAAAAAAGCAATAGGTCTTTTGAGTTGCATCAGAACTGCACGTACTCCACTATCACTAGCATCCGCCTCCACCCTAAACTCCTTAATGAAGTTAGGCAAAATTAGGATAGGTGTTGAAGTCATCACCTTCTTCAAATGTTCAAAATCTAGCTCAGCTACATGACACCAAAAGAAATTATTCTTCTTTAACAGAGTAGCTAAGGGTTAATAAATCAGGCCATAATCCTTTAGGAATTTGTAGTAATATCCTATTAATCCCAAGACGCAATAGTTTGAGGGTTGTAGGTCTCGGCCAATTCAACATACATTCAATTTTGGCAGGGTCGGCTGCCACTCCCTCGCCACTAATAAGATAACCTAGATATTCAAGTTGTTGCTAACCAAAACTATATTTGCTGCGCTTAGCTAGAAGTGAATATTGTTGTAGAATATTTAAGGTACTACGAAGATGTGTGCAGTGAGATGTTAAGTCAGGGTTATATACTAGTATGTCATCGAAGAAAACAAGGATGAATTTTCTAAGATAGGGTTTGAAAATGTCGTTCATAAGTGATTGAAAGTTTGTCGGGGAATTAGTCAGCCAAAATAGCATGACTCGAAACTCAAAATGACCGTGATGTGTGTGGAAAGAAATTTTCTGCACATCTAGAGGGTATACTTGAATCTGATGATACCCAAATTGAAGGTCTATCTTATAAAAATATTTAGAGCCATAAATCTCAGCAAGCAACTCATCAATTATGGGAATGGGGTACTTATCTTTTATAGTAATGGAGTTGAGATTGCGGTAGTCCATGCAGAAATGCCAATATTCATCCCTCTTCTTTACCAACAACATCGGGTAAGAGAACAGGATGTAGCTAGGCTGAATGACCTCAGCTGTGAGCATCTCTTGCACTAGTTTCTCCATGACAGCTTTCTGCACATACGGTACTCGGTAAGGCCGTTGTTTTGGTGGAGCATAGTTTGGCACCAAGGGAATGTGATGATCATGTGCCCTCTCCGGTGGAAGTGAATTGGGTAGTTAAAAGACCGAAGAGAACTGGTCCAAGACTTCTGTAATTGGAGCAGCAACATCAATTCAAGTAGCTATAGCCATAATGGAAGATAAATGATCAAACAAAACTGGTTCCCCACTGCGTAACAGTCTCTTAAATGCTCTTCCTGACATCAGAGAGACACGAGCTTATTCCTCCCTATGACCTTCCAATGTTATATGCTTCCCCATGATTGAGATCAAACAATATTGGGCATAATTCTCGCATCCAATCCACCCCTAGAACCATATCACAGCCTCCTAGTTCAAGAAGGTGTAGGTCATGAGAAAATGTGTGACCCTGCATACTCCAAGTAAACCCCGTACATTTGGCTTGACTGAGCAATTTATTTCCATCTGCTACTATGACTTGCAATGTCTTTGTAGGTATGATAATTGCATGACTCCTCGTAGCAGCTGATGGGTCGAGGAAACTATGAGTACTACCGCTGTCCACTAAGATAGTCAAACCATATGCCTTCCCTTGTCCTCTAATTTTGATAGTAGTGTGAGATATATTTCCCCCTAACGCATGTACTGATATCTACATCTCCTCCTCCAATTCCATGATAGTTGGACTTGATCCTTCTCCAACTTCCCTAGAATGTAATCCTTCTTCCTTATCAGCCATTATCATATACAACTGCCGCTTATTACATTTATGACCTCTGGTGTAAAATTCGTCACAATTGTAGCAAACTCCTTTCCCCCTCTTTGCTCTCATCTCTGCATAAGTAAGTTTCTTCGCTGGAGGCAATTTAGGGCTGGTGGTGGGGCTAGTAATAGTTGGTGTAGTTACCAGTGGAGTTAGAGTTGAGGCCTTGGTGGAGGTCGTCAGAGTCTTACCACTATAAAGAAATTTATTTGTAAATCTTGGCTGATTCTTAGCATCCCTGTCCATGATACATTCTTGTCTCATGGCTAGGAAAATAGCTTGTTGTAAAGTGTTAGGAGTAAAAATTTGAACTACCATTCGTATATATTCTTCCATCCCACTAATAAAGATATGAATGATGTAATCTTCAGTCAAGGATGGATTCTTAACTAACATCAAGGATTTTAACTCTTCAAATTGATCTAGTTTGTTAAATTCTCCTACAACATTATCATGACCTAATTGCTGAAATCTAGTACATACATTTATAGTGAAATTTTCCCAATAAAGAGTGCCTTTACCTGCTTGATAGTCCTGGAACCAGACATCTGCTTTACCATCCAAGTAGAGAGTAGTCGTATGCACTTTCTGTTCATCACTCATCTGATGGAGAAAGAAATATTTCTTGCATTTCCTGACCCAAGTTCTAGGTTAGTTTTATCAAAACGAGGAAAATCAACTTTAGGTTTGTAATTGGAGAATTGACCTTCACCCATCGGATGATTTTGAATAACTTGATGAGTATGAAAAGGTCTGTACCCATGTGATTTGTTTCCTGCAAAAGAATAAGATCCTTCACCATCGTTCCTGATACAATTCTCCTCTCCCTCATGGTGGTTATCCTGAAACATAATAAATCTATCGATAAGCAATTGTAACTTCTTATCGATTGAAGACTGATCAGAACGAATAAGTTGCAATTGAATATCAATATCATCCTTCATTGTCTTCAAATCACTCTTAACAGACTTGAACGTTTTAACTTCATCACTTAATTAAATTCCAGACTCAATTTATTAGTGAACTCATCCAGTTGCTTCAATATGGTGCCGTCAGCCATAATCACGCCAAGGAAAGATCTTATCTGATACCACTTGTAGTGATCTACACTACAAATAAGAATCAAATTCAACTTATAGGCTCTATACTATAAGATTGAGAGTGAAAACCCTCAAAGAGGCAGAGAAGAGAAAAACAAAACCAACTTCTATTTCGATAAGATTTATGGGAAAGAAAGGATCATTACATAATTAGGGAATCAGATTGGCACATGTGCCAGATGCATTCCACTTTACTAACTGTTGATGGTGGTTTTCGGTTCAGGGCTAAAATTGTGAAACCCAGTATTTAATACGCTGTCATCCTGCAAAGGAACAAAAGCCATTTGAAAGTAATGAGTGCATAAACCTCTTCGCTCACAGATGTATTGAGCAGTTCAATATATATATATATATGTATAAAATTCATTCAGAATGGTGCATATAGCAACGATCCCAAATATTCTATGAATTTTACTTTCTACCAGCATTATTCGCTAATGCATTGACCTGCCTAGTATTTTCCTATGATATGTTCCCAGCCGAACTCTCAGTATTGGCATGACATGATGATTAATGTTCACTCGCAGCGGAGTAACATGAATCTCCCGAAGTGTCAGTATTGAGACCTGCATGAAAAACACTCACGTAGGCTACACCACTCTCTGACAAAGAGATCGGCGCGTCGACACACTTTTAATTAAAAGTTAGCTCGATCGACGATGTTTAAATTCCTTAAGGGAAATCTAGACTGTCCATGTCAGTCTTTAAAAACGATCATGGCCACACGATTTGGCCACGCAATTCAACAAGCTTAGCCTACTCCTAGCAGAACTAGGCGATCATCATGATGACCACCGGTAGGCCCGCCAACATCCCAGCCGGTCGGAATCCATCTAGTTCACCCGTAACACCCTCAAACGTTAGCCAGAACATGGGTGATCGCTCTGTTAAAAAAACTCAAACGAGTTAAGACCGGCCGAAACGGTCTCAAAAACATCACATTCGCCCAACTTAGCTAGCCTAGTTGGACCGATTAGATCTTCCTTCGAACAATTAAAGAAGTGCTAGCGTTTTAACCGGCGACCTAACTCGAACCGCGACGAGCCAAGAGGGCACCAAACCGTTTTCCCAAAGTAGGGTGAACACGCTGTTTCAAAAAACCTAATTTGCGTAGCGGCAACTGATAGACGCATTTATGTGTCTATTTTCATCTCTATTGTATATATTGTTAGTACCCATTTTTGTACTAATTTTGTTATTTTATCCCTTTGTAGGTGTTTTTGGAGAAATAGGCTTTTACGGCAAAATTGGCTCGAAAAGTTGCTAAAGGCTCCTGGGAGGACACTTGCTATTCGGACTCTCATTTTGGATAAGGGGTAACCCATTTCCAAGCAGCTGCTAAGCACAGACCAGCACTGGATAGGGGGAGGTCACATTTCTTCTCAAATTTTCAAAACAGATTTTTGCGGGAAAACAGTTTACAGAAAACAGAATTTTCTGTTCGAATTTTGGATGATTTTTAAGGCGATTCAATGGCTGATTTTCGTTGGGTTAACTCTGTTAAGGATAAACAAGTATGGTATGAGCTGTAGAATCGATTAAACAGGGATAGAAATCCGTGTTGGAGCAAAACAGGGAGAATTCACAATTTGAGTTATTTTCGGTTTACAAAAGAATTTGTGAAGAGTTTACGGCAAGATAGGAGTGTATGGAGTCCTTATTCAGTCCTGGGAGAGTTTAAGAGAGTTTGGAAACCAAGTTGACGCGTAAAAAGAAGATCAAATGGCTGTAACGTGCGGTGAAGAAAAAATGAAAAGATTTGGATTAACTCGAGTAATTTTGGGGTTTGGTGGATATATATAGGTTTATTCGAGTCATATTGAGAAGCAACAAAGTTTAGGGGAAAGTTTAGAGCCTTAGAGAAGCGTAAAACAATCAACTGGAGTCGATACAGAAACTTTTCTGCTGCTGCAAAGAAGAAGAACACGAAGAACATTAGACCTTCAGAGTTAGTCGCAGAGGCAGACTTATTTTCAGTGACAACGAGGTACGGTCGCATCTTCCTGCAGTCACAGAAGCTCTTCAGCAACAACTCGGACTTATGTTTTAGACCTTCAGTAACTACAGAATCCGCTGCTTAGCACTTTTCACTCTTTTAATCAACTTTTGAACACCAAATATGTATTTTGAGCAAGTGATTAATATGAGGAGCTAAACCCCTTAGCCGAGGCGACGGAGGAAGCCATTGTTCCATGGAAAGTGGTATAATTCTATTTTAATTATTTATTGCAATTATTTTACATGATTATTTGCATAGAACTTAAAAGAAAAATTGGTTTTTATTGAGTAGTTGTGAAGTGTTTTGATGGGACATGCTTAGTTTTAATACTTTTGATGTTTCATGCTTCGTGCTTACAATTATTACTTCAAAAATCTATTAGAGGCAAATATTAGAATCACTTTAAAGAAAAATATTGCATGAATATTGTTTAGAGTTTATCACTTAATTGGTCAATGGTGGAATCCAAAGTCTCGGTATTTTCTTATTATTGTCAAAACAATTCTATTTAATTTTCGAAAATCCTTCACAAGTTCGAGCAACAAACCTTTTTACCACTACAACTATAAAACACATCAAGTTTTTGGCGCCGCTGCCGCAAATTGATCACGGTCGTCCATCTTCTCCAACCAAATTGAATTGCTTAGATCCAATTTTAGGCGACCCAGAAGACATCAGCATGATCACCGGCAACCTTCCTTGACACCCAACCGATCGGCCTATTCAAACTAATGTCCAGCGCCTTGAATCGATCGCCCAAATAGGGTTGGCCGCACGACTCCTAAAACCCTAAATTACATCAACGGCAATATGCAACTGCCGCAAATCATCTCGTCCATCCAACTTCGCTAGCCTAGTCAGATAGTTTAGATTTATTTTCAGGAGGCCAACAGGGTAATGTTGTGATTATCGGTCACCCCTCCTCCACAGGGAGCAATCGACCAAGAGGTAATTCACCCATAGGGTTCTCAAACGATCGCCCAAAGGTGGCCGGTCATGCTACTTTTTTAAGACGTTCAATTCGCGACTAATTTGAACGAGCTCTGAAAAAACGATGTTTCCTGCACATCGATTATTTTTTTAGCTGCTTGTTTAAAAGCGATGCTTTATATACATCGATTATAAGCGATGTTTTATAAATATTGATTTCACAAATAATTTTATTATTTGACCTAAAAGAACTATGTGTTGCTTTTAGTGGCGAGTCTCACGACTTGACCCATTTACTCGAGACATCAAACATGTCACAAACTGGGGGATGCTCACTGGGGTATTGGTATGGCGGTTTACAGTGTACAACGTGCAACGCCCCCATTACGAGAACGTGTTAGGAAATAACTGATGGTTAACAACAATGAGAGTAATTGGTGAAAGTGTGACCAGTTTTCCCTCGTAATGGAAACGTGGTGATCACCACTTTTTACACAACCCCACTTCTCCACTGCTTAATCACCTCCACTTCCTAAGAGATCAGGGGGTGCTCGAACATGACTTGTATAAATAGGATTTCAACCTATTTCGACAACGACACAAGTGTTATCAACACAAGTATCCAGAAAACACCGAGAACTGATAGCTTACATTCTGCAAGCCAGTTCCATATTCTGATACAAGTCATAAAAAAGCCACACCTTCATAATTCAACATTCTGATCTCAACACCTTCTTCGCTTCCCTCCATGAGATCAACCCTTCTTCTTCACTTTGTGACCGAATTGAATCTGGAACGACCATTTATTGGTTTAGGCTAGAGTCTTACAGATTGATCTCTCGAACTTAAAAGTACTCCTGTGCAGTACATTTTTGTAGGGTTTGAATTCGTTTCTCATCAATACACCCAAATTTACCAAAAACAGTAGAATCATTTTTTACCCCAAAACAACTGGCAACCACAGTGGGAGGTTAATCTCTCGGTTGCAAGAAATCAATTTCAATCTTCATTTCAAATTTTCTTAAATCTAGAACGGGAAGATCTTAGTTCTAAACTCAACCATCAATTCGATTTCATTTCAATCACCAATCCCAACTTCCGCTCCGTGATGTATCCCCACCAGCTAAATTCTCCGAAGGTCACAGATGATCGAAACCCAATCACCATGGAAGGCATGGCTAGGATATTAGAAGATATCCTCACGAATCAAGCTGATATTGCCGAACGTAAAAACGAGATACTTTGTCTCTTAAGGAGTATAGCAAACCTGTTGTGGAAGGAGTCGGCAAGTATTTATCCGTGGAACACCATCAATGTTAAAGATGACACAAAAAATGTTGAATCTTTACCTGAAGTTTATGCCCCTGCCAACAACGATGCAGACAGAATACGTAACCACGTCGGACATGAACAGAAAGGAAACAATCAACAAAATCCAGCCAACAACAAAGAGCCGAAACAGTTTCATTGGGGAAGGGACTCGCCAGGAGTGTCACAATACCTGCAGGATAAGCGTAAGGAACCGGCTTACGAAGCTTTGTTGGAAAATCTATATCTCAAGACCCTCGCAGAAGTTCAGAGAGTTGTGCAACAATCCACAACCGCGACCGCTCTGACTCTACCAAACAGAAAAGTGCCTGAAGAAGGGGAAATTTACCAAGGCCTTCATGAAGACAAGAACTGCACAAATAAACGGTACTCAATTCAACCACGTCATAGTGCTATTGTCACCGATGCAGGGCCCTCGAGAGAAGTTGTACTTCAGCAAAACCGCCAAGCTAAACGATTCGCGTCTATGTCAATGCACACTCACGTCTCAACTCTGCTCTTAAAACGAGCTTCGTACCAAAGCCCACAAGAGTTCTCTCGACAACAGCCGCTAACGCGAGAGAAACCAGACTCAGGATACCCTACCTTCCCATTTCCAATGAGGAAGGTTCTGAAGTTACTAGAAGTTTGGGTGCAAGACGGGGTAGTTCAACTACCTCTTGTATGGCGTCCGCCAACTAATCGGGAAATGATAGATCCGAGATATTGCCATTACCACAGGTTCATCCATCACCCTACCAGTGAATGCAACGGCCTGAAACGCATTATCCAGGAGAAAATTAATTCAGGGGAGTTGCGTCTATGAACTAGAAATCTTCCCTTTCTCCACAAGTTAACATGTGTAGTTGCACAGAAGAGATCAAATCGACTGGGGACTTTTCATTGTTAGAGACGTGTTACAACAACTTGGATCGCAACTTGGATTTTAAGCAATTATCCGGGAGAGCCCAGTTTCGTTTGTTGGAACCTCGTCAACAAGTAAGTTTCGTTAAACGATTATTTGCGGGAAATATCTTTTAGAAATTTGCTGGGGACTCGACGCACGCGTCCCATTTTGAGAATGAAGTCAATATTGTTCTCAATCTCCATGTTATATTTTCTTCTACATGTTTCCCTTTTCGTGTAATGTTTGCAATTTTCATGCAACATGCGCGATTTCTCTAGATTGCATTACCTGCATTCAAAAAATTAGAATTTCAGTCTGAGTAGTCAACCCAAGCATAATTCCTTTCAGAAAACTACTCATGAATTATCCCAAAAAACAAATTCAAATATTTTCATAAAAAGCAATCACTTGCTAGTTCAAAACCAAAAAATCAAACCATGAAATGAATTCCTCACGTCACTCAAAGATACCTAAAAGAAAATAAATAAATAAATAAAAGAGAAAGCATAAAGTATTCAAGGGAAATCGTCTAATAATGGCTCATTCTTCTTGGCGAAAGCATCCTTCATATTTATGAGAGCGGTCTGCTTCAACTTCAACTCCTGGGATAACTTCTCAACTTCTGCCTCCTGTTAGTTAATAAAATCCGCAGAAGGGACTTCAACCATTTCGGTTTGCAGCTTTTGGATTTTAGAGAATCCTTCACAGAACTAGGAGGCGTTAAACTCAAAGTTCACAAACATATCCAGGTGGACCTCCCAGTTTTAAACTACTTCCTCAGAAACAGCGCACCCAGTCGCGATGCATATGTCATGAATAGAAGATGGAGCTTCTTCGACGCGTTTAACTAATGCAAAATGACTCTTAATCTTCTTAAAAGTGGCAATATGACCATGTTTCTTCCATATCTTGGTGTACAACTCCGCATACTTAACCGGCACGCTAAATCCTCCAACCAACACATGGTCTATGAAAGGGGTGTAAAGAGGGGGATCAAAAATGGCTCTAGAAGCAGAATGCACAACTAATGCCGTATCATTTCCGAAGGGTTCCTTGGAAACAGCCACATCTACAGCCATGGACGCAGCGTCTTCATTCTCATCAGAAGGGGCAGCAATGTTCCCTGCATCATCATCCATCCCTACCTAAAGATTGTTTTCCGTTACGGTTTCAACCTGCAATATCACTGGTTAATGTTTGTTTCACATTAAGGGATGAATTATTTTCAGAAAATGTATAGAAGATGTACCAGCTCATCTTCCGGCTCGCTAGAATGATCAGACTCTCTACTACGCTTAGAAGTGCTTCCTTCATCGCCGTCGGAGCCTGAATCTTCTTCGTCCTCAGCTTCCTCTTCGAGAGACTCAGTATCACCGGATTTCTCTTCTGAAGGCGTTGTGTTGTAGCTGCGCGCGAGTCTAGCAATAGATTTCACATTCCCGAAATCCGGATTTTTAAAAGGAGGAAGATGTTTAATAATGCTGGCTCAAAATGATTAAAATCAATTGGTTAAGAGAAATCACGTATATACCTGCATATTGGAAGAATTAATAATTACCAGAGTTATTAAAGTTGTTCGAATACCGCCTGCACACGTCTTGGACCTCGCCTCTTTCTCATGGGGACTGTCCATAGTCCGTTTGCCCGATGGAAGCGGCTTCAAAAGCTTATGCCGTTTCAAAGTCTCAGAAGAAGGATTGTCGCGCGGAACTGTCACAACTTATACCACGAATTTCTGAAAGGATAAGAGCTCTTCTCTCCAGAATTCCTTGTACTTATCAGTCGCCACTGGTTTTCTTCCTGGGAGCAAGAAAGGAAGGCTCATCTTTGTGGCGAAGAGGCTAGCATCAAAAACAGATGGCAAAAGCTCCACAGAAGGAATGGGCGGGCGACAAAACAGGACACCCTGATCAAATCCCATATGACGGGCGGCCCTGTCAATGTTATACGGAACTACAGTAAACGATTCATTAAAGAAAGACGTAATATATCCCGGCGTGCAGCTTCGCATAAATATGATCTCTTCAAAACTCATATCCTCTCCATCAGTGTGCAACACTATATCAGGATCGGTGGCAAAGGTTTTTTCCTGAACTACAGAAGAATGAACCGGTGCCCACGGACGAAAATCTATGGCATGCACGCTGTCGATAAAATCGATAAGCTTTAACCATGGCTTTGAGCGCCTCTTCTTCCAACAGAGTATTCTGGAACCTCCATATAAACTGGAGAACGAAGCTACAGGGACGGTAGCATAACCTTTAAAGTGCTCCCATAAGCATGCTTGGAGAAAAGCAATGTGGAGATGCGATTCCACCTTCATATATCCGTTGGAAGCATACATGTCCGCTGCCAGAGAATCCAGATGAGAGTACAAAGACCCAAGGAACAAGCTTCCTAGAGGGAGGACTATGCCTTTCGCCAGTTTAATAGCAAACATAACGAGCTTCCGTCTTATAGTCCTCTTACCAGAGCCATCATCAAAAACGTCTCTGGACAGCCACAAGGATAAAAACGCAGCAACACTGAGTACATCATCCAAAACTTGGCCTACTTTCGGTTTCGTGAGAAACCATTCAGACACCCACCAAGTATAAAAGCATTTTTCATCATTTTTCTTCTGATCATATCCCTCCGCCTTATTCACTAGAGTGGCGAACATCACTTCTTCTTCAGCGGACAACTCAAAATCGAGATTCCCCGCAACTGGAAGACTCAACAGAACTGCTATACTTTCTAAAGTGATGGTCATTTCTCCCCATCTACATATAGCCGTGTGCGTGGAAGGACACCATCGAGAAATGAAAGTGATCAAACCCGCAGCATCTTTCCTAATGCGAAGTGTTGCGGACGCCATGACAGCTTCAACAACTTATGCTTTAGTCAGGTTATTTCTTATACGTTCACTGCCCAACATATGCCTCATCCATCCTTCATAAGAGCACATCGGATTATGGAAAATTTTGAAATCAATAGGAGAAGCTGGATACTCTTTCTTCTTGAGACAGAACCTCATCACACGCGCTGGAGAAACTGACGGAGCAGCCCGTTCATTCTCTGAACCTGTAAGGAGGGTTATCTTATGACCAGGATGAGTTCTAATGTTCGGATAGGGCACGAAAAAGAGATCGTCATCAATGTTTGGCATATCTTTTGAGTTGTTAACACTTCCCAACTTAGCGGCAGCAATATTTCCAGGTGTCATCTTAACAAGAGTTCCTTAGTTCACTTTCGAATAACTACAATGAAGCAAAACGAAAAGAGTCACTACTTCATGCTAAAAGAGGAATCATGTACACAACTTCCTGTCAAAATTCGACGTGATCACTAATAGTCGAAGCTCAAAGATGGAGAACTATGTGGACAACAAACTAACAGGAACGACGGAAAAGCTGCGCGCAAATTTTGCCTTGGCCGCGGGATATACGCCCACGGCCGGATTGCACCCATAACTGGTCGAATGGGGACTTATGTCCTTCAATTTTTTTACCATGGATAATACACCCACGGTCACAACCTAAAAGCTAGGTTTTTGCACACACAAAAAAGAAGAGGGAAAAGCAACGAGCAGCGGCACTTACCACAAACACTTCTATTGACCCTACTATGATCCTGTTGGTGTGATCACCTCTACTGACGATGATTATCCTCGCTTCAACGCTATCAACAAAAGAAGATTCATTCAGGATTAAACAAAAATTCCAAAACTATAGGAGCAACACAAGCAATTGGAGTTCATTCCCGCAAAAAGGTTAAAAAAAAGGGAACGAAGAAACCCCTACCTTGCTGCCGGTAGACGATTGGCGGCGGAGTTGCTAATAGCGGCAATGGACGGACACTAGCTGCTTTGGACGGAACGAGGACGAGCAAATAAAAAGAAGAATGAGGAGGGTCAACGCCCTTTTATACCCACATACTTTGCAGAGTCCTAATGAAGGAAGGATTTCCTACTTGGCTCGAACACAAAGAAAGGCATATGGGCCCGCTGACACGCCATGGTCGCGCTGATGCCGTCCGCCGCATGGACCTATTGTTGGTGATCGATCGAACTCCTCCTGGTAAACCTTATCTTTCTTGTCTCTTTTACGTCTTGTATATCACCATCAATTGCTTACCCCGCAATAGTGTCACCATTACGTGCCAAGCAGGGGACTTAATGTTGATGGTGGTTTTCGGTTTAGGGCTAAAATCATGAAACCCTGTATTTAATACGCTGTCATCCTTCAAAGGAATAAAAGCCATTTGAAAGTAATGAGTGCATAAACCTCTTCACTCGCAAATGTATTGAGAAGTTCAATATATTTGTATATATATATATAATTTATTCAGAATGGTGCATATAGCAACGATCCCAAATATTCTATGAATTTTACTTTCTACCGGCATTATTCGCTAATGCATTGACCTGCCTAGTATTTTCCTATGCTATGTTCCCAGCCGAACTCTCAGTATTGGCATGACATGACGATTAATGTTCACTCGCAACGGAGTAGCATGAATCTCCCGAAGTGTCGGTATTGAGACCTGCATGAAAAACACTCACGTAGGCTACACCACTCTCTGACAAAGAGATCGGCGCGTCGACACACTTTTAATTAAAAGTTAGCTCGATCGACGATGTTTAAATTCCTTAAGGAAAATCTAGACTGTCCATGTCAGTCTTTAAAAACGATCACGGCCACACGATTTGGCCACGCAATTCAACAAGCCTAGCCTACTCCTAACGAAACTAGGCGATCATCATGATGACCACTAGTAGGCCCGCTAACATCCCAGCCGGTCTGAATCCATCTAGTTCACCCACAACACCCTCAAACGTTAGCCAGAACATGGGTGATCGCGTTGTTAAAAAAGCTCAAATGAGTTAAGACCGGCCAAAACGGTCTCAAAAACATCACTTCCGTCCAACTTAGCTAGCCTAGTTGGACGGATTAGATCTTCCTTCGAACAATTAAAGAAGTGTTAGCATGTTCACCGGCGACCTAACTCTATCCATGGTCGATTAACCTGCCCGCGGCGAGCCAAGAGGGCACCTAACCGTTTTCCCAAAGTAGGGTGAACACGCTGTTTCAAAAAACTTAATTTGCGTAGCGGCAACGAACTACTGTTGCAAATTGATCACAGTCGTCCATCTTCGCCAACCAAATTGAATGGCTTAGATCTAAGTTTAGGCGACCCAGAAGACATCAGCATGATCACCGGCAACCTGCCTTGGCACCCAACCGATCGGCCTGTTCAAACTAATATCCAGTGCCTTGAATCGATCGCCCAAATAGGGTTGGCCGCACGGCTCCTAAAACCCTAAATTACATCAACGGCAATATGCAACTGCCGCAAATCATCTCATCCATCCAACTTCGCTAGCCTAGTCGGATGGTTTAGATTTATTTTCAGGAGGCCAACAGGGTAACGCTGTGATCATCGGTCACCATCCTCCACAGGGAGCAATCGACCAAGAGGTAGCTCACCCATAGGGTTCTCAAACGATCGCCCAAAGGTGGCCGGTCATGCTACTTTTTTTAAGACATTCAATTCGTGACTAATTTGAAGGAGCTTTGAAACAACGATGTTTCCTGCACATCGATTATTTTTTCAGCTGCTTGTTTAAAAGTGATGTTTTATATACATCGAATATAAGCGATGTTTTATAAATATTGATTTCACAAATAATTTTATTATTTGACCTAAAAGCACTATGTGCTGCTTTTAGTGGCGAGTCTCACGACTTGACCCATTTACTCGAGACATCAAACATGTCACAAACTGGGAGATGCTCACTGGGGTATTGGTCTGGCGGTTTACAGCGTGCGGCATGCAACGCGCCCATTACGAGAACGTGTTAGGAAAGAACGGACGGTTAACAGCAATGAGAGTAATTGGTGAAAGTGTGACCAGTTTTCCCTTGTAATGGAAATGTGGTGATCACCACTTTTTACACAACCCCACTTCTCCACTGCTTAATCACCTCTACTTCCTAAGAGATCAGGGGGTACTCGAACATGACTTGTATAAATAGGATTTCAACCTATTTCGACAACGACACAAGTGTTATCAACACAAGTATCCAGAAAACACCGAGAACTGATAGCTTACATTCTGAAATCCAATTCCATATTCTGATACAAGTCATAAAACAGCCACACCTTCATAATTCAACATTCTGATCTCAACACCTTCTTCGCTTCCCTCCCTGAGATCAACCCTTCTCCTTCACTTTGTGACCAGAGTCTTACAGTTTGATCTCTCGAACTTAAACGTACTCCTGTGCAGTACATTTGTCTAGGGTTTGAATTCGTTTCTCATCAACACACCCAAATTTATCAAAAACAGCAAAATCAGTTTTTACCCCAAAACACTAACTACACCCAAATAAAAGGGCACCCTAAGGATATGGGACATGACAGTTTCCAAGTACATTCAGTTGAGACTTTAGTTTTTTTGGCATCGTACATAACAAGAATATAAGCAGGGAAGTCACTATTAACTTCCGTTTCTAGGCATACTCTAGTGTACCTCGTTCTAATTCTTGCTAAAGTGTTGTTGATCAGCAAGCAAGGAGACTCCAGCAACACTATTAATCATATTTAACCCTTTTTTCATTCCATAGGTGTGTTGGAATATCCCCCAAGTTCATCCATACAGGACAAATTTCATTTCTAGTATGTCTTATTCAAGGATGACCTGTAATGGACGGATCAAAAATAGTCTACTTGAAATAGCAACAGACCCTAATTCCACCGGAGTGATTCTATCTTCCTCCAAGTCGAATTAGGAAGGAAGGGTAATCTATTACCCACAAAATATCCACCTAAAAATTTGTCGCAAACGCTAAGTTCATCTACCAAAACAGCAGAGGAGATGATTGATTTCAACTTACAATCAATTGATTGTGGTTTGTGGAGAGATAATTTTCAGGTTGTTAATTAAGTCCACATTGGTAGCTTTGTCTGCTCCAAAAAGAGATCTTGATTTTCGAACTCTAGGGTTTTCAGAAACCCCAACTGAAATTCCTTTATCACAATTAACATTAGGTGTAGAAGATGGAGCCATTGAATGAGGAAATCCTCTAAAACAAAGTTCACCTCAGAGTGACTTAAAGAATTAGGATTGAGAATGCTAGGAACTAATATATGAAGAAGAGATCTCCCCAGCCATGGCTCGGAAGAAGAAGCGAGAGGAAACAACCCAGCCCTAGAAAACCTCCTGGTCAAACTTGGTTGGCTCGGTCAAGCATTAATGTCGTTCATCCCTTCTTGACCCCCCGGGCCCCCCCCCCCCCATACGTGTCTTCTCTTCTTCTTTTTTAAAGGCAAAGCATACGTGTCTTCTTTAGTTGCATATATATACTGAAAAAAAAAAAAAACACAAACACAGTCAACCTTGTTGATGCTCTATGATGGGCAACTAATATTGTACATATTCTTATCATTTTGTAGGTGTTTATGGTATCTTGTTGCACTAATTTTCTATATTTATGCCAAATTATATATTTTGAAGGTCTTGATCGTTGTGAGTAAAAATGTGTGGTAATTATCCCTGATTTGTGTTTTGTAATGGCAGGGGATTGAATACAATGGGATCGGCATAAACGTGGGGATGATTGGGCAGAAGAAGGCATGCGCAACAAGGTATCAAAATTGTATTGTCATATAGCATTGGGAGTTAATTAACTTAATGGTCCTAAGTTCAAGATGTTATCAGTTAAAGAAAGGAAGTCAGATCCAAGTTTCATTCTCATATACCAAAATAGGGTCTTCATGCTTAACATGAGAATCTACTACCTTTCTCAAATCTCTCTTCCTTTACGAGAAACAAGTTTTCTTCTCTGTGTCCTTCTCTCCCAGATTTTTACTCAACCAATCTTTTCTTTGTCCCCCATTTTGTTCGGCATGTCAAATATCTCTGCAATTGTTCCTTTTCTCTACTGTGAATCACCCTTTCTATCATCATACATTTCAGTCATATCCCTAGACTGTGAATTATACAAGAGGTCGGCTAATTGCTTTTCAAAAGTGACGGAAATAACAACTGAATGTCCGAACTACCAGTTCCTTGCAACACCTACAACAAACTATTTGTAAACAAAATAGGGTGGAGGTTCAGTGGTGAGTCGTAATCATATCAAATCCGTAAATTTCTATTTGTGTAATTATTGATCCTAGGGATTTGGATTTTGGGGAATTTTGTATAAATAGGGGAGGCAGTGGTATTTTGAAGTTAAGCCCAGAGTAGCCGGTGCAAGTTGTAGTAGCCTAGGTTTTAACTTCAGTATTTTTCTTATGTTCTAAAACTCTCTGCTAGGGCATAGATGAAACCCTTTAATAATTAAGATTTTCTTTGTTTGATTTACTTTTTCTTCACGGGGTTTTAAATGAAAAACATGATTTAATCTCTGAATACTAGCAATTTACATTCACCTTGTATGTGAAGCATCTCTGGTAGTTAGAATAATTCTTTGTTATGTATTCAAGCCTATATGTGAAATGATTTAGTTTAATTTGTGATTATCTATGCTTTAAACAGATAGGTAATGCTAGGGATTGACATTTTAGTTGAGGTTAATTCATCCATTTGTGTAAGTGATTATATCACATCTTCAAGGTAGTTTGAGGCTAGCACCTCTATAGTTCCTAGATTGAAAAGAAAACTAGTATATCAAGCTAGGGAATTTATACGCATTTAGGTGGTGGATTCGAAGACCTGGTTCATCTTTATATTGCCTTTTAATCTTGTTTCTTTAGCATAATCATCCATATCCTAGTCGTATCGACAGCCTATTTTGTTTAAATTAGTATTAGTAGAACGTTAGAGGTTTAGTTTCACCAATCCAACTCCCCGTAGGATCGACGGGTATTTTTCATTGTCTGCGTTATAGATGCCGTGCGCTTGCGAGTATTTTATAGTAGGTTCTAAGCCTACCACTCTATCAGTTATGAAATCCGTTATATCATTAATTTGGACAAAGAGATATAAGGATTATTAATACAAGAATTTCTTTTTGTCTATGGTCATCCTCGAAAAACATACAAAGAGAGCAGTAAGGTCAAAACTGATAGTGGATTTTTGACGAAGGTCATATTCGTAAAATCACATCGGAAATCATGTATCTCTGATTAGTATCGGAATCATAAGAAATTTGTATCTTCGCAAGGGGTGAATCGCAGTTCTGTAATATCATGGAGGTAATAATGTATAATAGCAATATTAGGGTTTCTGAGGCAAATTTTTTAATATATTCCATGTATTTTATAATTTAAGCTGAAAGACTCAACACATTATTATTTGAATTCAGAATTCATCCCTGGTGTCTGAATTAACCCAAAATAATATATGATGCTGATCACATCATATCTGAATGCTCCTAGATATATTGTATGCTAGTATAGAGCAATGGATTAATTAAATCTAGTCGCAGTATTAATCGGATTTAATTCCTAGAAATTTTATACTGATTAAACCCCAAATATTCATTTATTCAGGATCCATGGCTTTTCTCAATCGAATCCCATGGAAAGTAATGGATATTTACCTTTCGGCATTTGGGGCACCCTGAGTAAGCCCCGAGCAAGAGACATGGGTGTATTTAGTAATAATGCTCAAAGGAGCATCCATGGAAGAACTAGGAATGGAAACCTGATCAAAGAAGGAAAAGGGAGAGAGATAAATAATAATAAAATACTAAAATAACGGAAATCATGGGGTGGGCCTACCGTCCGACCGGCTAGGCAGGCCGCCGGTTTGGTCGGTCCCTTTCCCACTTTCCCTAATATTTTATTATTAAAACTCTTATTCATTATTATTTTAGTGTTTCCTCTTTCAAGGATTCCTCTTTCGATCAAAACTCATAAAACTTCCATATTTTTCCATGAACCATGTGGCTAGCAAAACAAGTGGTCCCGCAACCATCATGGCTTGTCCTTCTGCCACCATGAGAAATATTAAAATAATATTATTTTAATACATTTGATAGTGGTCCTTCCACCATTATTAAGAGTTTCAGTTAAACTCAAATTCTTCATACAAGGATGAAATAATGCTCGATGGGTCATCAGAAAATACCGAAATTCTCAGGAATTGTCCGCGGAGAGCATGGTGACACGGGAATGCCACCATGGACGGTCATGGTCGGCCCATTGGCTTGCAAAAGCCGGTCCCACCTCTTTTGATGATTTTTGACCTAATTAATCATCCAGAGTCCTTATTTGGTTCAAACTCCTTCCTGCAACTGGGAATGATGATCCACTCACCATCAGATAGTCCCACGACCACCAAGGACCAGTTTTACACCTCTTGGTCGGTCCCTCTCTCTCCGTGACTAGGTTATACTACCTATTGCCCAGTCACGCACAATTAAAAATAATGATTAAACATCAATTAATCATCCTTGCACCAACTTCTCTGCAAAGGAGTTTGGTAAATGCTCAGTCTAGCATCCAAAGTACTACATGGTCGGTCCATCACTCGTAGAGGCGGTCCCTCTCCCATCCACTGGTTGACTCTCAGACGAGCATCCATTGATCATCCACTGATCATAGTTAGGGTTTCGAACTAAATGCTCTGTCTAGCATAATTCTGAACATGTTCAAACACCAATATTTTAACATTGATTGAGCAATCAATATTTTAATTAATTGATCAAATAATATTCAGTCGATATTTTAAATTAATATTTATTTGGTCTTGCTACTAATTATTTATGAATTTAACAGTATTTGCTCTGACTAGCAATACTTGCTCTAATTATCAATGCTCCATCTGGCAAAACCCTAATTGCTTCAGCTAGCGATGGGTCACGGCCAACAGGGTTCAGAACTGCCAATATCGATTCAACTATATAAATTTAATTGCTCAGAGAATTATTCCTCATATTGATTTAGCTATCAATATTTCTGAAATTAACACTGATCCAGCTATCAATATTTCAGAATTTAACACTGATCCAGCTATCAGTATTTATTGGTTTATCAACCAATATTTGGTTCGTTTGTCAACCATTATTTTAATATTATAATCTCTTCTCGTCATTTGACTGACTCATGACACATGGATCGAGAAAGGTCTTTTATGATCATTCAGCAATGATTATTTTCACAAGTGCTCAGCGCACCAACATAATGGTTTATGATCGATCCAGCAATCTCATAAAACCATCACTAAGTCTCATTCGACTATCATTACTGCTTCAGTAAACATAATGAGACGTCGTGGTCATCAGTGACCTAATCCAACATCCATGGTCCGCAAAGCATGTGGTTGTTTCAATATTCGATGCTTCATCCATCTTAACATTGAACTTCGTTTATTCAGTTCACAAGACTCATAGTCTTAGGTCAAAGATTGACCACTCACATATGAGATATCAATTCATGTCACATGGGGGATATCACTAGGGTTTTGGTCTGGCGGCATACAACGCATGCGATATGAGGTACATCCACGATGAGAGTTATGGTAAGTCGTGCTGACTGTTAAGTAGTAAATGGAATGGTGGATGGTTGATCAACCCAGTCTTCTGCACAAAATAAAAATGGTTTTTACACGATCTCCCACTTCCCCATTCTTCCATTACCTTCAACTGTCACCACTTATAGGAGATTGATGTGATGCTACAAATAGGTTTTTGAACCTATGATCTGATAATTAACAATAGCTAAGACTCATCATTGTCAAGTTATCAAATACTTTCAGAAGATTTCTATCGTCTACACAGAGAATCATCTTCACAGCAGTTCAACATATCACATCATCTCCAGATCAATCTCCACACAATCTTAGCTTCCCTCCCTACAGACCAACCCTTCTCCTCCTCTTGTGACCGAATTGAACCTAGAACGGCCATTTTCTTGGTTTAGGCCAGGATCCTACAGATTAGTCTCTCGAACTTAAAGTTTCCCGTGCAGTACATTTGTTTAAAGATTCAGACGATTAGCAACTCCGAGCACCTGCTTCAGCGAGCACTTGCCTCCTCCACTACTTTTTTACCAGAAAACCTGTGAGTCGTTTTTACCCACAAACAAATTGGCGACCACAGTGGGAGATTAATCTCTTGGTGGCAAATTCAATTCCTAAAGATGGTCGATCGTAGGTCGAAAATCAACGAATCCCAATCAAAACCTTTCGAACAGCAACGTTTATCTTCTCAACACTCATTCTCCTATAGCTAATGGAGAAATCCCAACCTTGGCCGAGTTAGCACGAATTCAAGGAATCCACACTAGGAACATGGATCTCATCAAAGAGACAGTAGACAACATACTCGATCTTCTTGTCAGGATAACAGCAGACCTGAGTAACGCCTCCACACGTGACTTAGGACTTCCAACACGGAAGACAAATTTCTCGATGAATGACTCTCCTCAGATCGATGGTTTCACCACATGCGAAAATTTGTATGCCAATAGGCCACTTGTTTGATCAAAGATCTGTGTGAACTTCTACACTTCTCAAAAGGTCAAAGAGCTAAGATATTTACCACACTCAACAAAGTCTCTTCTGAAGTACCATTAGTTCCATCGCCATCATCAGAAATCATAGAGATATCTATGATGGGCGACTCTTCAATAGGCAACATCACTTTATCTGAGGAATACCAGATGGCGGAAGAAGGGCACAACCAAGCTCTGTATGTGACCGTACTCATCAACGACTTTGAGTTTAAACGATCCCTCATCGACACAGGCGCTGCTTCCAATGTTGTTCCTCTCAAAACCCTAAAGGCAGCTAAATTCCAATAAAACAAGATTGTTCGTCAGCCGATCGTGATGACCGATTTTTATGGAAACAAGACTAGTTCATACGGATACACGTATTTATACCTGAAAGTAGGACCAATCTACTCAACGGTCAAGTTCCATGTGACCAAGAAAGAACCTGATTATCATATGATCCTAGGGCGCACATGGCTTCATGACAACAAAGTCGTCCCTTTTACTTACCATCAATGTATGAAGGCCCAACTCAATGACAAGGTCGTCCGTATTGAAGTATCACTATCACCTTATGCTCCTGTCTATGATACTAAATATTTCGAACCAAGTGAAGGCATCCCTAATCCGCCCAGCAAAATATACAGCACACCGCTTCCTAGTTGGACGTCAATAGAGGAAATCGATCCGCCATCAACTTCAACACCAGCGAAGAAGGAAAGACCCTCAAAGCCATCAATCTCAGTGAAGATGGGACGCAAATTCAGCACTAGACACGACGTAGAAGGGAAAGTCATTTATTAGCGCCGAAATTAGCAATCAACAGGGGAGACTAGTAGAAGATCTCCCCAACCACAAAGATGTTACCATCTCGAGGAATCGTGTGAAGAAGTCCAAGATGCTCCGCGACAATTGCAAGATGGTACTGATTCCACAACGAATATTCTCGAAACGATCAACATTGGAACATACGAAGATCCTAGGCCCATCTTGATCAGCTCAACTCTGTCACGGAAAGAACGAGCAGGGTTGGTCAATTTGCTAAAAGAATATCAAGATATCTTCGCCTGGACATATGAAGAAATGTCGGTCCTAGATGAAAAGCTGGTAACTCATCACCTTCAACCACCTAGGCAGTTCCAGCACGATATCGAGGAACGGGTCAAGGTTGAAATCCATAAGTTGTTGGCCGCTGGATTCATTAAACCCATTCAACATTCGACCTGGCTAGCCAACGTGGTTCCTGTCAGAAAGAAGAATGGGCAGATCAGATGCTGCATAGATTTAAGAAACTTAAACAAGTGTTGTCCTAAAGACGATTTCCCTTTACCCAACATTGATATGCTCGTCGATGTGACTAGTGGTCATGGGATGTTGTCATTCATGGATGGTTACAGCGGCTACAACCAAATCAAGATGTATGAATATGATGCCAACAAGACAGCGTTCCGTACTCCCATTGGAAATTTCTATTACATAGTAATGCCTTTTGGTTTGAAGAACGCATGAGCCACTTATCAACGAGCCATGACTACAATCTTTCATGACATGATGCACAAACAAGTAGAGGATTAAGTCAATGATGTTGTTGTCAAATCAAGAACTCAAGCAACACATCTGGAAGTTCTACGGCAAGTATTTGAATGATGTGGAGACTACAAGTTGAGAATGAATCCTCTGAAATGCGCCTTCGGAGTGTCTTCCGGAAAGTTCCTAGGGTTCCAAGTAACCGAAGAAGGAATTAAAGTTGATCCCATCAAAGCACATGCCATTACCACAATGCCTCCATCACGGACGGTGAAAGAACTTTAGGGCTTCATGAGAAAGGTAAACTATATACGATGTTTCATTCCCGGATTAGATCAACTCATTGCTTCATTTACTCCGTTACTAAAGAAAGGAGCAAGCTTTATATGGACATCCACTTAACAAGATGCTTTCCAGAAGATACAACGGATATTATTATTGTCAGCTGTCATGAAATCCTCTGTCCAAGGACGACCATTGTTCCTTTACACTGCATCTAGTGAGGTCGTTGTTGGAGCACTCCTTGCTCAAGAGGATGATGAAGGAATCAAACGCCCAATCTACTATTTTAGCCATACATTGAGGGATGCAGAACTTAGATATCCTAAAGCTGAAAGAGCCTGCTTGGAATTAGTTCACGCCATCCAGAAGTTCAGACACTACTCGCTGTCAAACAGAGTTATACTGGTTGCTAAGGCTGATCCGATAAAATTCTTATTGTCCAAGCCAGCTCTGATGGGAAGACCCGCAAAGTGGTTGCTCCAGATGTCGGAGTTTGATATAGCATGTGTCTCTCCCAAAGCGATCAAAGGCCAAGCAGTTGTAGACCTACTCGCAGCCTTTCCAGGGGAAGATATTACCATGATACACGAAGATATACCCGGGGAGTTTCCAGAGATTTCAGTTATCAAAGAAGAGACATAGCTATTGTACTTCGACGGGTTGGCTACACCTAGCAACGATACTGGAGGAGCAGGCATAGTCCTAGTGTCTCCGGCTGGTGAAATATTTTCACACTCGTTCAAACTAGACTTCCAATGTACCAACAACTCGGCTGAATATGAAGCTTTCTTATTAGGATTGTCACTGGCAAAGCAAGCTGGAGATACACATCTAGAAATAAGAGGAGATTCGAAATTGTTGGTCAATCAGATGAACGACATATACTCTCTCAAGGAAGTATCTCTTGCCCCCTTCAGGGCCGAGGCGCAAAGGTTGTTGGCACACTTTGCTGATGCCACAATTATCTATACCGGACGCACTAATAACAAGCATGATGACTGTCTGGCGACTCTTGCCTCGAAGTTACAGTTTGAAGGCTCAGAGAAAACTATATCGGTGCAGAGACGATCAGTATCATCCACATGGCTCATGGAAAATGAAGATGTCAAGATAAATGATTGGAGGACACCCATCATCCATGAATTGAGCAGTTCACTTCCAAAAGGAAACATTAGTCTCAAGAAGCTAAAAAACTTCTTCTTTCTTCATGGAGCACTTTGTTATCGTAATCCGGACAATTTATTATCATGATGCCTCGGGGATGATGAAGCGTAACAACAACTCAGTCGCATCCACGAGGAGGTATGTGGACAAACAATGGTAATAACCCTTTACAGACGACTCCAGCGCCTAAATACTACTGGCCTACCATGGAGACGCAAGCTAGACTACTGCAAGGATCATGGCCTACATGTCAGTTACCGCCGCATCAACTCGAAGAACTAAACGTTCACCATGCCAGGGACTAGAGAGAACCCTACATCAAATACCTCCGTGATAATGACCTATCCTCAGAAAAGAAAGAAGCAGTTCGGTTGACCCAGAAATCTAATAGGTTCGTCTTTCACGAAGGGATTCTATATCGCAAAGGCTTTGAGGGAAGTATACTGAGGTGCCTGTAAGAACACGAAATCCCAATGGTCCTAAAAGAGATGCATGATGGGGATCATCAAGGGAAATGAAGTTATTTCTCCACATCCATGAGAAATATTATTGGCCGACCATGGAAGATGACACAGTCGCCTATGTTCAGAAACGCTATCAATGCCAGGTCCACGGTAATCTCATACACACTCCTTTCCTTTCATTACATTCAGTAAGCAGTCCATGGCCATTCTACAGCTGGGGACTGGACATTGTTGGAAAGATTAACCCTGCGTCATCAAAACAGCACGAGTATATTATCACCGCAACTGAGTACTTCACCAAGTGGGTTGAAGCTATCCCTCTTCGCAGCACTACTGGCATCACCATTGCGGCATTCATCAAGGAATATATCATATGAAGATTTGTCGTTCCTAAACATATCATTACAGATAATGGTATCCCTTTTGCAAACAAACACGTAACCGAGTTACTCCAGGAATATGGCGTTAATAAAATTTTCTCCACACCATATTATCCACAAGGGAATGGGCAAGCTGAAAGTACTAATAAGACCTTGATTCAGATCCTTAGTCGAACGGTGCATGATAATCCAAGGACCTGGCACGAGTAATTACCTATGGCATTGTGGGCATACCGGATTGCACCAAGGAGTTCGACTGGAACTTTTCCTTACTCCCTTGTCTACGTTGTGGATGTTATCCTCTCAGCCGAGATCAAAGTTCCCTCGGTAAGGATTGCAGTGGCTAGTGGTGGTGTACAATGGGATGAAGCTGAAGGATCAAACGCCAGAGTTGCTGACCTAGACGTGCTCGAATCAAGAAGGTCAAAGGTCGAGAAATATATAGAGGCATATAGATGAAGGGTTTCTAAATAATACAACAAAATGGTAAAACCCAAAAATTTTAAAGTAGGAGATCTAGTACTAAAAACTACAAAGCATATTCAACAAGACATGTCTGCTCCAAAATTCGCACCTAAGTGGGAAGGTCCCTATGTGGTCATCAAAACGGCACCAAGCGGCTACTACAAAATTCTTGCAGTCGAAGGAGGCGTTGAGGGAAATGTAATCAATGGAAAGTGGCTCAAAGCATACTATGCCTAGTCATAGTATAACAATTTAGATATCAGGATGTAATTTCATTCCTCCAAGGAGCAATTTTCTAAATATTCTAAAAGAAACAGATTGCAGCAATCTAAAAGAATTTTCATCAAGTCAAACCTTATTCAAGAAAACATTCTGAAATAAAAACCGAAATTTTCTAGAGAATCCCATCTAACAACAAATAGTTCATGTTGTACACCATCTCAAGCCTAGCCCTTTTGATAATTCTCCGTCTTAATCCTGTCTTGAATTGCCTTGTCCACCCTCACGGATTCCATAGCCAGAGCTTTTTCTTCTTTTATAATGGCGTTTGCAGAGGAGACTATATTAGCTGCAATTGCCTCCCTATTTATCTTGATGATCTCGAGAAGAAGGCGAATCCAGCCGATATTGAATCTGAGAGCTTCACAACTGGAAATCATGTCATCCCACCGGTACAGCTTCTTGTTGCTGACATCACGAAGATTTTTCTTTTCCATCTCTTCAATTACGGGCAATAATCTAACTACAGCAGTAACTAGTAGCTGTGGATAGCTTTTCCATACCTCCGAGGTGGCGATATGACCATACGTCTTCCAGATCTTGGTATACACGGAAGCATAGCGTTTCGGGACGACGAAGCCACCCACGTCCTGGTGATCACGACATGAGTTTTTCAGAAGAATATCAGAAGGAAGCCCGGCAGCCAGATATTCATGGATAGAAATTCCAAGTTCGACCTCAGCAGGGCTGACCGGTGGGTTGGCAGAAGTCTCATCATCAGAGACCGTTTTGTCATCAACAGAATCAGCCCTTTCGTTCTGATTCTCCTCAGTATCAACATGGATATCAACCTATCACATCAGAAGAACAGTCAGTACTTGGCACAAATTCTCGAAAAGTGATGAAGAAGGATAATTACCGCTACAGCTGTCATCTCGATCGACAGCCATTGAAGTAGAGGAAAACGAGCATGAGTTTTAATGGTCTGCTTGCGCCTCATATTATAAGGAGGAGAAGAGAGAGCCGATCTTCTTGCTCTACCTGCAAATAATTTATCAGATATTACCGCGCAAAGAGATACCAAAAAGAAATATCTCTTACCAATTTAGTTGTGTTCTTGCGCCTGGAAAGAGATCTGAGGGATGATGCACTACTGTCAGACATATTGTGACAAGTATGAATGAAACTCCAAACCTTTGCTGAAAGTTGGCGGAGTCAGAAGAGAATGGAACAAGAAACGCGAAACCCTAAAGTTGAAAATTGTATGTTAATCCTCTAAGAGCAACCGGTTACGCTTTTATTGGGATTTGGTATTTCAAACGAATATTGTGCAGACACGTGAAGACCAAGAACGCTGGGGACTGGCGTCAGTCAACTGCGACTACTTGACATTGCATTCCTAATGCGTGGATCTCTGCTATCTTATAGATGATTCAGGTCGTCGGTCAAGGTACACTGTGTCTAACACCACTTTAATAATTTTGGTTAGAATGGTGTTTTTAAGTTATGGTGATGATGCTTGAAGCAAGCAAATCATGTGTCCATTGTCAGGATATAAATGTGATGTGCAACGGTATTACCACCATGGAGCATGCGGTCTAGAAGGTTCGAACGTTCAACCACGACCCTGTTAGCAATCGTTTACGCTGCCCTGCACAAAGTAACGTACATGGAGTGATTGCTGAAGGATCAACGCACGGGTTATATGTCATTCTCTTCATATGGGTGTTCTTTACAACATATCCAAAATTCAAATTCATCGGATGAACGAGCTAAGAGCAGTGGGCCAGACATCGGACATCGTCACTGCAGGAATTTTTCCAAGATTCTCCTGGAACTTCTCTATTCGCTGATTTGATCCCCTAAACGATCTCAAAACTAAAAAATCTTCTTTGAAATTGATGGGAAATTCTCTGGTCATGAAAAAGTTGGGGTAGACCGTCGAAAACTGATATCGGATGAAGTTTCAATGTGTACAGTCATCCATGGATTTAGCCGGTTAATTCATAAGAAGAGAATGATAAAACAAGCAATTAAGAAATTATCATTCAAAAAAAAATGAGTCTGCATGGAAATAATAAGAGAGTTACTGGAATACTAAAGCATCATCTATGAAACTATAAAAAATAAAGTATGCTCATATCGAGCAAGAGGATCAGTCGTCAGATTCATTACTATCCTCACATTCATCATCAATCTCCTCTTCAGGGTCTTCTTCTGGATTGGAATCCGAGCCTTCTTCTAGGTCTTCTTCTAAACGATCATCTGGATCATTGTAAATCATATCTGAATACTCGTCTTCCTCTCGTTCGGCTTTGAGATCAGCTTCTAGCAGTAGTTCGGACTTCACATCAGGAGAATATGGTTCGGCTTCACGATCAGCAGGATTCCATTCGGGAGAATAGCTCATTTCATCAGAGTCTGATGTGACGCCCTCAATATGAGCATGTTGCACCTCCTCAGCTTCGAGTCTTTTTTGTTCAAGACGGCGACGTTTTTGCTGAAATTCAGCAAGTTTTTCATCCTCGGCTTTTCTCCTTTGAATAATTTCATTGCGCCCTAATTCTTCTTCTTTCGAGATTGAGTCTAAAAAGGAATGGGTACGACGGCGCACAATTCCCAGGCGATAAAGAGGCATATCTTTTATCAATCTTTCCAATCTGTCGAAACAGATATATAAATTATGATATGCATAACCGAAAGTTCTCATCCTTGATGTGATTTTATATACTTTATGGATTGGTTTCTTTTCAAAACAGGTATCATGATTGGGAGACGTCATGATCTGTTACAAGGAACATGGGAACGAATATTTGAAGTCAATGATAGAGCCAAATAATCTTTCAGAACAAGAAATATTGAAGTGAAACGGGTATTCACCTCTTGCAATGCTTTGTTAATAACCAGTGGTGATGGCACAAGAGTTGCTTCTACAAGGACCTCCTCTTTGCTGTACCAAAGTTTATTAAAGCACCTACGAAGACGTTTGAAGCACAGAAAATCAAAAAATACGGTATTTTGACCTAAATCTTCATTAATTCGTAAAAAATACGAAAAATAATTTTTCTTTCCATGGATGAAGCATCATGTTGCAGAGAAAATAAAAAGTAACAAGTATTCCTCATCAGTGCCTGTTATCATTTTCGAGATCGTTGAAAGCCTGCCTTGACAAGGTCCTCGTTAATCCAACTAATGAGACTGCTTGGCTGTAGCTAATTCTGCTTCCCATTTGCACGTTAGCATTTTACAGGATGAAAAGTTCAGCGGAGGCGAAATCAGGCAAAAGGAAACATCTACAAGAAGCTGCTATCAACCAAGCTTTAACAGTTTGGAAAGAGCCTAACGGTTGTTTTTTACTGGGTGACAAGATGTTGCAGCTTCCTGTTCGTAATGTGTCTTTGCAAAAAGATGAGAAGAAGCAGGGTATGGCCAACATTACAGCTTGCCGAAAGAAAATGAGCTCTGGCCATTTTGCTGTCGCAATTCGAGTGCTTTCTTCAAGTGGAGTGGCTCCATGTAATGAACAAACTTACTATGAATTGCAAGATAAGCACCCAGCAGCGCCTCTTCCTGTTGTCCCTTGTGATTATATTATAGCGGACCAAATTATAGTGGATTGTCGAGCAGTTCTGGGAGCTATTAAGAGCTTTCCTAAGGGTACATCATGCGGGCGAGATGGACTACGGGCACAGCATTTAGTTGATGTGATGAGTGGGGCTGCAACTGTTGTTGCAGACGATTTACTCGCCTCTATTACAGGGGTTGTCAACCTTTGGTTCGTTGGAAAATGCCCCGAAGGTTTAGGCGAGTTCATTGCTAGAGCGCCCTTAACACCATTACTTAAGCCTGGTGGTGGTCTTAGGCCCATAGCAGTTGGAACGGTTTGGCGTAGATTGGTCTCTAAAGTGGCAGCTTTGTCTGTCGGTAAGGATATGACTTCCTATTTAGGTGATTACCAATTCGGTGTTGGTGTGCCTGCTGGGAGGAGAGTATTTTAGATGTTGTAAACGGCCTACTGGAGTTGAAAGGTCACTCGGACACGATATCAATGTTGCTCATTGAATTTTATAACGCGTTCAACATGGTGAGCATATCTCAGCTCATCAAGGAGGTTCGTCTTCACTGTCCAGGTATTTCTCGCTGGGTAGAATTTTGTTACATGCGGCCTGCTAAACTCTACTACGACCAATATATTTTATCTTCTGCTCTCGGAGTCCAACAAGGTGATCCTCTTGGCCCCTTGATATTTGCCTTGACACTTCATCCCTTGGTGAAGACCATTGCTTCCAGCTGCAAACTCGATTTACATGCCTGGTACCTTGATGATGGTACAATCATTGGTGATACACTTGAGGTTTCCAAGGCCTTACGCTTGATCGAAACTGAAGGACCAGGAAGAGGTTTACATCTCAATATAAATAAAACGGAAGTCTATTGGCCTTCGATTGATCCCAGGAGTACTGTTGATGGTGTTTTCCCTCCTGATATTGGTAGACCTTCTAATGGTGTTAAACTTTTGGGTGGTCCTGTGAGTCTGGATTTGAACTTTATTAGTGATATGATGTTGAGTAGGGTGAACAAGACTGTTCAACTAATGGCTGCCATTAAAAAACTCAAGGATCCTCAAAGTGAGATGCTATTACTTCTCAATTGCACCGGTGCATCTAGGCTATATTTTGCAATGCGCACTACCAACCCTGCAGCCCTTCATCAAGCCACTGAGCTTTTCGATGATCATCTGTTCAAGTACTTGAGACTCCTTGTTACTGGAGATGGTCCTGGTTTCGGTCCTTTACAATGGAAATTAGCTACCTTGCCCATCAAGGATGGTGTCTTGGGCATTTACACCATGGCAGACACCCGCACTTATTGTTATCTAGCTTATAAGAGCCAGACTACGTCGGTGCAAAAGGTGATACTGGGTAACTTATTCTCAACAAACAAATGCTCTGCTTATCAATTGTCTTTTCAGAACTTCATCCAGGTATGTGGACTACCTTCTTCTGATTGCGTCGATGATACTGCCCCCCTCCCCCCTTCCTTGCATTCCCTGGCAGTCACTTTTTTTGATGCAGTTAAGAAGCAAATCCCAGACAAATTTTCTATGTCTGCAAGAGATACCATTTTGTGGCAGTGTAACCGAGTTAAGCATACACAATATTATTTATTAGTTGTACCAATTAGGGGGTTTAACCAATGCCTCGGGCCAAGACAATTCAGAGTTGTCCTTTGTTACCACCTTGGTATCCTATTGTTTGTTGAGAATGGTTTATGCTCAAGTTGTAACAAATCTATGGATATATTTGGGGATCACGCGCTCCATTGTGCCAAGGATGTTGGGATTAAGTTTCGACATGACTTTGTACGTGATGTCATCGCCAACATTTGTTACAAAGCTGGTGTGGCTGCCCGTAAGGAAGTCTCTCTTGGGTTTCTGTCAGATGATGACAAAGGCTTACGGCCTGCTAATATCCTCTTTCTTAACTGGGAAAATGGTAAAGATGTGTGCATGGATGTTATAGGTGTCTCTCCTTTCACGGGTGAAGGTACTCGCTCTTTCGTTCCATGCAAAGCTATCTCTAGTGTTGTTTTGCGTAAACGTACTAAATACTTGGACAAGTGTGTTTCACATGGATATGGTATGGGTGTTCTAGCTTTCTCTACCTTAGGGGAACTCGGCGAAGATACTTTATGTTTTTTTAAGCGTCTGAAGAATTGTTTAGTTAGCAACGATGCCAGTTGTGGTCTTGGTAGTTTCATTTTTCATAGGCTAGGTATTGTTATTCAGAAAGGAGTTGGTGCCCAGCTTGTTGCTAGGTTTCCAACCAAAGCTTGGTAATAATTATTTTTATCACAAAAAAAAAAAACTTACCGGAAAAGTCGTTGGTGTCGGCGCCGGAAGTTGGCCGGCCGACGTAATTTTCCGGCGAGATTTTCTGCCGTCGGGTGAAAAGAGGAAGAAGAAGGGGAGGCGCTCCTGCTGTTCGGTGGTGGTGGTGATGAAATAAGGTGAAGAAATTAAAAGGGTTTTACTCCCTTTTATATGTATTATTAGGGTTTTCTAATTTCAGTCAAATTATGATTCCTCTTTCAAGCAGCGCCCGTGCCATACGCGGGTCAACATGGCCCTTCTACAACCAAAATCAGTGTACCTCATCAATTTATGCTCTCCGTATGATGTCCAGTCACTGTGTAAGAGCTCCTACGAGTGACTATAACTCCTTCAAAGACCATTCAGCATGATTGGAACATTATTGGATCGGAAATCTTGGTAACATCTGACAACTAAACCTGTTTATTCATTTTGCTTATGTCGGTAAAAATCACCATCTATATGCATACTGCGGAACATGACTATCCCACACTAAGCAGGGGACTTAATGTTGATGGTGGATTTTTGACGAAGGTCATATTCGTAAAATCACATCGGAAATCATGTATCTCTGATTAGTATCGGAATCATAAGAAATTTATATCTTCGCAAGGGGTGAATCGCAGTTCTTTAATATCATGGCGGTAATAATGTATAATAGCAATATTAGGGTTTCTGAGGCAGAAATTTTAATATATTCCATGTATTTTATAATTTAAGCTGAAAGACTCAGCACATTTTTATTTGAATTCAGAATTCATCCCCGGTGTTTGAATTAACCCAAAATAATATATGATGTTGATCATATCATATCTGAATGCTCCTAGACATATTGATGCTAGTATAAAGCAATGGACAGTATTCATCGGATTGAATTCCTAGAAATTTTATACTGATTAAACCCTAAATATTCATCTACTCAGGATCCATGGCTTTTCTCAGTCGAACTCCATGGAAAGTAATGGATATTTACCTTTCGGGCATTTGGGGCACCCCGAGTAATCCCCGAGCAAGAGGCACAGGTGTATTTAGTAATAATACTCAAATGAGCATCCATGAAAGAACTAGGAATGAAAACCTGATAAAAGAAGGAAAAGGAAGAGAGATAAATAATAATAAAATAATAAGATAAGGGAAATTATGTGGGTGGGCCCACCAGCCGGCTGGCTAGGCATGCGGCCGGTTTGGTCGGTCCCTTTCCCACTTTCCCTAATATTTTATTATTAAAACTCTTATTTTATTTTATTTATAGTGTTTCCTCTTTCAAGGATTCCTCTTTCGATCAAAACTCATAAAACTTCCATATTTTCCATGAACCATGTGGCTAGCAAAACAAGTGGTCCCGCAACCATCATGGCTTGTCCTTCTGCCACCATGAGAAATATTAAAATAATATTATTTTAATACATTTGATAGTGGTCCTTCCACCATTATTAAGAGTTAGAGTTAAACTCAAATTCTTCATACAATGATGAAATAATGCTCGATGGGTCATCAGAAAATACTGAAATTCTCAGGATTGGTCCGCGGAGAGCATGGCGACACAGGCATGCCACCATGGCCGGTCATGGTCGGCCCCTTGGCTTGCAAAAGCAGGTCCCACCTCTTTTGATGATTTTTGACCTAATTAATCATCCAGAGTCCTTATTTGGTTCAAACTCCTTCCTGCAACTGGGAATGATGATCCACTCACCATCAGGTGGTCCCACGACCACCAAGGGCTGGTTTTACACCTCTTGGTCGGTCCATTTCTCTCCGCGACTAGGTTATACTACCTATTGCTCAGTCAAGCACAATTAAAAATAATGATTAAATAGCAATTAATCATCCTTTCACCAACTGCTATGCAAAGGAGTTTGGTAAATGCTCAGTCTAGCATCCAAATTACTACATGGTCAGTCCATCACTAGTAGAGGCGGTCCCTCTCTCATCCGCTGGTTGACTCTCAGACGAGCATCCATTGATCATCCACTGATCATAGTTAGGGTTTCGAACTAAGTGCTCTGTCTAGCATAATTTTAAACATGTTCAAACACCAATATTTTAACATTGATTGAGAAATCAATATTTTAATTAATTTATTAAATAATATTTGGTCAATATTTTTAAATAATATTTATTTGGTCTTGCTACCAGTTATTCATGGATCTAACAGTATTTTCTCTGACTAGCAATACTTGCTCTAATTATCAATGCTCCATCTGGCAAAACCCTAATTGCTTCAGCTAGCGATGGGTCACGGTAAATAGGGTTCAAAACTGCCAATATCGATTCAACTATCAATATTTAATTGCTCAGAGCAATATTCCTCATATTGATTCAGCTATCAATATTCGAGTTACAATATTTCTCATGTTGATCCAGCTATCAATATTTGAGAATTTAACACTGATCCAGCTATCAGTATTTTATTGGTTAGTCTGTCAACCATTATTTTAATATTATAATCTCTCCTCATCATTCGACTGACTCATGACATATGGATCGAGAAAGGTCTTTTATGATCATTCAGCAATGATTATTTTCACAAGTGCTCAGCACACCAACATAATGGTTTATGATCGATCCAGCAATCTCATAAAACCATTACTAAGTCTCATTCGACTATCATTACTGCTTCAGCTAACATAATGAGACGTCGTGGTCATCAGTGACCTAATTCAACATCCATGGTCCGCAAAGCATGTGGTTGTTTCAATATTTGATGCTTCATCCATCTTAACATTGAACTTCGTTTATTCAGTTCATAAGACTCATAGTCTTAGGTCAAAGATTGACCACTCACATATGAGATATCAATTCATGTCACATGGGGAATATCACTAGGGTTTTGGTCTGGCGGCCTACAACGCATGCGATGTGAGGTACATCCACGATGAGAGTTGTGGTAAGTCGTGCTGACTGTTAAGTAGTAAATGGAATGGTGGATGGTCGATCAACCTAGTCTTCTGCACAAAATAAAAATGGTTTTTACACGATCTCCCACTTCCCCATTCTTCCATTACCTTCAACTGTCACCACTTACAGGAGATTGATGTGATGCTACAAATAGGTTTTTGAACCTATGATCTGATAATTAACAATAGCTAAGAGTCATCACTGTCAAGTTATCAAATACTTTAGAAGATTTCTATCGTGTACACAGAGAATCATCTTCACAGCAGTTCAACATATCACATCACCTACATATCAATCTCTGTTAGAGCATTGCTCGGTTGAACCCACCAAACGTTGGTATGTCAAGTTTGGTTGTCATATTTTAGTGAATCAAAACTCATTTTAAGAGTCGCTTAATTATTTACTAGAGTCAACTTCGTATAGGTTAGCTAGAAAGTTACTAGGATATGAGACTTACAAGTATTACGTGAAAACTTGAAGAATGTGAAGAAGTATAGAGCTACATCGACGACATCATCCTTCCTCTTGAGGTTAGTAATATTTGACTTGAACTGTTTCATTCCTAACGTATCTTTCAAGTCGTGCATATTGAAAACATAACTGCGAAGCTGTGAATAATTATACTCTAGTTAGACATGGTATTAAGGAATTACAATACGAAGTATAACGTATATCTTTTGAACTTCGTATATAAGACATCGACATAATCGTATGAATGCTATTGTGATTATGTATGGGTATGGGTGAATATTTCGTCCTAGGAAACAATGTTTTACATTCGTTTAAAGGAAGTACAATTTATAAACTTGTTTTGTGAATCGAAAGGGAAATCGCTAGGCTTATTGGTATTGTTATTCATTGTAAATCTTTGGATTACCAATATGTGTGTTTAGTATAACCGCTCATAACTTGTTTATGTATCTTGGTAAAACTATTCACAATGCCTGACTTTTGTATTGGTATGACTTTTATTAGTGAAGCCGATCTTAAGTAATCACCTGAGATGGTATGATCGATATATTGTAATTAGTATGACCAACTCTAGACATTGGGGAACCGATCCTAGTAAGAGGTGCAACCGATCACAAGTATGTGGAATCGATCCTTATAAGAGGTGCAACAAGTCTTAGTAATGGTAACTAGTGTGACCGATCCTAGTACCCACATGGAGGTAGAACCGAAACTTGTTTTGGTAGAACCGTTAAACCCGTGATTGGTGATTTGATAGGATAATCAATCACATAGTTCTTGAAAGTCAGATGAACCAATTCTAAACTTGTTTGGAAGTGTGGCAAATCGGTTCCAAGATTGTAAATATGAAAAAGGATTTACAAAGTAAAGATGTCGACATACTTTGAACATGTGCAGTAATTCTTATCTTTTATTGTTCAAAGATATTCCTTAATAACTAAAGGAGAATCCCGGATCGAAATAAATTGAAAATCTTTTAATTAAGGTTTTTAGTTTTATATGCTTTTAATTTCCAGCAATTAAATGCATTAGAAAATAAAAATTGGTAATGTGCATTTACTAATTGGAGATTTTCTACTGAGATTTCGGTCAATATTTGGACAGATCATTTCCAGGAATTATGAAAACCGATTTGGACTTTATTGCATATCTTTTAGAATATTCGGTTTTGGAAATTCCTTGGTGTCCAAACTTCCTTGGTCTATAAATATTGAAGTTTGCATTTCGAGCAAACTAATCCTCAGAGCCAGCAAAACTACCTAGCTGTGTTGTTATTGGTGGAGCCATCTATTCGGAGAGGAAAGTAACCTAATTAGGCGAAATCTCTTACGACCGCTCGTTTTAAAGACTTCTTTGGGATTGAGAAGCTCTACGAGTACTGTTGGTGGGAAACTAGATAATTGAAGTTTATTATTAGTTTTCGATTGATTTGATTGACTAACAGTTGTTGAACTTTGATTGCACCTAGTTTGTTTATGCTTGATAATCTTCTTTTCTGATATAAGATTCACTCAAACTAGATCGAAGTATCGACGAGGATCTTTAGAACTGTTTGTATATCTAAAGACGTCTTGTGATAATCCATTGTTAACAGAATTCATTTTGTGTGTGATTGATCACAAGAGATTCAAGTTGTTTGTGTGCAGGTGTTTATTAAAGATCTAAGAAGATTTGAAGACAAAGAAGATTTGAAGACAAAGAAGATTTCTTATTTGAGTTCAAAATCTTTGGTGTGCACAAAACTTGATCGGCTGGAGGGATCCAACTATAATCGGTTTATCTTTGTGATAACCTTGATTGATTAGTTGAGTAGATCGGCATAAATACATTTCTTTGTGATTCATAGTATTGACTGCATAGTCTAAACAATTACTTTGGTAGTTGTTGAATAAATTGATCTAAGAACCCGACAAAGGAGTTTATTGGGATAAACGGAAGAGCCTTTTGTCAAACTCATATCACTTTGTTTGAAAAGAGTTGTTACCGAACAGATTTGTTGTTCCTTTACTTTTTGGAATACGAACCAAAGGAATTGTTCCAAGTGCGTGACTTATTACAAGTTGGAGGCGCAGGGATACTGAGGGAACTAGGTGAACTATAGGTTTAGTTGCATGGTCTACACTATACGAAGTTGGTTTAGATTTTGTATAGCGGCTTAATTCTGAACGTATTCAATTCTGGACAAGGTCCCGGGGTTTTTCTGCAGTTGCGGTTTCCTCGTTAACAAAATCTTGTTGTGTCTTTTACTTTTCTATTTCCGCAATTATAATTGTTTTATTATAATTAGAAGTAAAATACACAAACGTTAATTCCTAATTACTTGATAGCAATCCTATTATGTTTGGTTAAGTCCGAAACTTTTATCAAGTAATCATACTTCGTTGTTGTATTGTCTCGATCTTGTATCCATAGTCAATCACACAAGTTATCTTGTTGTCGTATTGTCTCGATCTCGTATCCATAAACGATCACACGAAGTGTGAACCGATTAGTTGTATTGTCTCGAATCAGTCCATAGACAATCACTTTCGGAGAAAGGACTTATAGGTGGAAAAGTTTTAGATTGAGGTATATTTGGGTACCCTCGTCTTTTCAATCTCCACACAATCTCAGCTTCCCTCCCTACAGACCGACCTTTCTCCTCCTCTTGTGACCGAATTGAACCTAGAACGGCCATTATCTTGTTTTAGGACAGGGTCCTACAGATTAGTCTCTCGAACTCAAAGTACTCCCGTGTAGTACATTTGTTTAAAGGTTCAGACGATTCGCAACTCCGAGGACCTGCTTCAGCGAGCACTTGCCTCCTCCACTACTTTTTTACCAGAAAACGTGTGAGTTGTTTTTACCCACAAACAACTGGTATGCCGAAAAACCCTATAATATGTGATATAGAACAACAATCTAAAAGAATCCTATTAATTTTCAGTGCTCTGTCTGGTCTATGATATAACCACTTTACATAACATCTATAAGGGTATTTAAAATTTTAATATAAAAATTAAGAAAATGCAAACCCTAATGAAAATAAAAACCATCTTGTCTGGCAGAAAAAGATTTATAGCCTGGCTATGTGTACCATCCTCAGAATCGATCTAGAAAAAACTCGTCACGACAACCACTCTGAACAATCTAAGGTTGAGGCAACTCTCGTCACTAATTTTGAAACCATGCAAGATCAGACAAACTATCATACATAAAATTCAGGAAACTGATAAGATAACCACTCTAAAATAAATAAATAAAAGGACCGACAAACAGAATAAAATTACCTTAAATCACCCATCCTTGTTCTTTCTACTCATCCTTGGATGAACTGCATATGTTGAATAATACTACAAGATAGGTAACACGACATACAACCAATACAACATTCTTTAATCTAATTTAATGAAGATAAAAAATTACACAAACACACCTTTACACAATAACATTCCCGATACAACATCACCATCATACCAGAAACTAACTCAGGATTCCACGGTATCCATTCCCACAAATCCATGCAAGGTCTAGAATAAAATAGTTGCACCCAGATTATTACCTGGAACAAACATTTCCCAACACGTTCATTTCCATGCAAGACACGATATTATTATAGTATAATCAAAAGTGAAACATTTGTTGTAGTATAAACGAATCAAGTCTGATGAACACACACTTTGTTCGCATTACCCTCTTTTCACCTAGTTGGACTAAAATAGAGGTCTGATTTGAAATGCTCAGAATAAGATTATCTTGATTTTCTTCTTTTTTGCTGTCATTTTATCTCATTACTCCGTTCCTTGAATCCCCCGGCTGGATTCCATGAACAAAATCATATTGTTAAACACAAACCAAAAAATGAAGCAAACATCTAAGGTTTGTGTGAAGAGGGACACAAAGTCGCAGAAGAAGATAGAAAACCCAATCAATCAAAAATAAAATGGGTGAAATAGAGTTTTATATGATATAGAGTCGCGTCCGACAGACTCAAACAGAAGGGAATATATGGACGACCCCATTCATCCCCCAGAGTTACCCTCCCATTATTTCTTTCACCCACACTTCACACTTAATATTACCCAAAATATTTTGGGTCGAATGCACAGAAATACATCTGGAGAATGTTGGTCGCAAGATGGGTCTCATCCTGAATTAATCCTGGTCTTTCTTTGACTTTTTGATCTCAGAGTCAAACACCACCTTATTTTTATAATATTGATGATCAAAGATAGTGACTTTTACCATGATAGCAAATCACTCATTGTCGCGAGTCGTTTTCTTTGGCATATACCTATATGACTTGTTAATAGCATCCACAATGGTGGAAGTTAAAATTAAACCAAATTTGTCTTTTACCTATAACATTTTCGCACTCACACAGGTAACTTTAAAGCTTACGATCACCTGGTAACTAAAGTTGAACCTCACGGTAGATTAATATCATTTTATGTAAAAATATTACAGTAACATAAGTAAGTGTGGAGTAAATAAAGGTGAGCCTCTTATTACTTAATGTTCAAGTATTTTCCTTGATACTCAAGGCAATACCCCAAAATCGAAATATTCTAGTATCTTTTAGATATACAAATTTATATGCTTTTCATATCCCAACGGATAAGCTTATCTTTTTTAGATATATTGGTAAAATATATGTCGTATGCTAGCTAATATTAGTTGTCATCCAAGAGAGATTTTGGTATATGTGGTGGATTATAGTCAGAAAATAAAACCGAAAATAAAAATTTATTGAATATCTTTAGGTATTTTTGGATTTGGTAATTTCTTGTTGTCCAAACAAGCATTGATATTTACACTATAAATAGTATAGACTGTATTCTTACAAACTTCTCCCATGACACACTGCCTAACCGTTTGTGCAGAAATCCCACAAGTAATATTGTTTCAATACTCATTGGAGAGGAGAGTATCCTAATTAGGTTGAATCCCTTATGTGGCCTTCGTTTAAAGTCTTTGTTGGGATCAAGAAGCTTTTAGTAGTACTGTTGGTGGGAAACTAAATCGTATTGTTATTTTAGTTTTGATTATTGATTTGATTGACTAACAATGAAGTTGAACCTTGATAGATCTAAGTTTGTTTATTATGTGATCTGTTTCTTCTGATATATGGTCACTTGAACTAGTTCAATTAGAATCGACGATTCCATATCTGCTCTATTGATTCAAAATTTGAAGTTAAGGTACTAGTGATCATCCATTATTAACAGACTTCGTTCTGTGTGTGACCGATAATTAGTAGGAATCAAGTTGTTTGTGCAGGTACTTTAAAGATTGAATATTGAAGGCTAGAAAAAAAAATTGATATAATCTTTGTAATGCTTCTTGCACACTTGATTGATTGGGAGCAGTTTATCTTCAATTGACATCAGGCTTATTGTATGATCAAAAATCTATCTAGTGATTTCTCTTTTAGAGATTTTCTTTGATAGTTTGTAAACTAAGATTAGTTATTTCTATAATCTTTATCTTAGTCGATCTGTGGCCAATAAAGAAGTTTATATTGGTTAAACAAAATATCCCTTTGTACTCAACTTATCTCTGATTTATTTCTTGAGATCGAAAGAGAGGTTACTGAAACAGGTTAGTCATTTACTATTTTGGATTACGATCCAAAGGAGTTGAGTTGCTGAAGTCTTCACAGCGGGTAAACGACTTGAAATAGTGAACTCTATCTTGGGATTCACAAGCATAGACCAGATTGGTTGTAGGCACAGGGATACTGAAAAACTCAGTAACTAGGAGTAGTTTACTTGGTCTCAAATATACGAAGTTGCGGTAATCAATTTGTATAACGTCTTAATTATGAGAGTATTCAAAACTCACTAGGTCCCGGAGTTTTTTTTCCTTGTAGTTTTCCTCGTTAAAAAATGTTGTTGTGTGTCGTTACTTTACTTTCCATATTATAATTATTGTTATAGTTATAATTAAATTAAGAGCATTGTACGTTAATCAACACTTGGTTCGATCTCATATATTAGTTTGATCCGAACTTACGCTATATACCAAGTGTACATCTTGTTAAAGTAATCTTCTTAACAGTTTCTGTTTGTATTAGATTACACAAGGTGTGTCTTGCATAAGTTGATATTTAAAAGATTGTGGTGTACCTGGTACCCTCATCATTTCACTTATATACTGGCATAAAAATAAAAAACAATGGCCATCTTCTGCCGCATCACGCAGACTTGATTGTATAGCCCCACCCAAAAGAATTTCTTGTGTCCATCCATTTTTAAAACTTGTCATGTTATATTTGACAATTTCCAAGTTTCACTGCCATTATTTTTTTTACATAGCAATGTGCATTTTAAGCATTTTAAACATACCAATAACCATTGTGCTTGAAATTATAGGCATATATAAAATTTATCTCCTCCATTGTGGATGCCCGCCAATAAGACCCTTATTGGTTGTTACAAGACTCACAACTCACAAAGTCAATATTTATAAGGTTAACTCAATAAATACTTTTAGTGATCTCTAGGACTTTAATAGATTTCCAAACTATTAGGTCATTGGTTGCATGCTTTCAAAATCTCTTTCAAAATTTATGTTACTGGTTATACATTGTAAAAAGGTCCTCTAAAGTTTGTGTTACTCGTTATAAGATTGAAAATTCAAAGTGCTTACCTTTTTTCAAGACTTCGAGTGACATTTTGATAAATATTTTCCATGATGAAAGTCTTGCAAAATATATAAGACTTTGGAAGACTTCCAAATAATTTAATTTACTATTCTCTTTTATTGTATTTCATAAACATAGAATCTATAAAACCCATATCATTGATGCTTATAAATTATTTGATATGATTAAAACACTTCTTAATTTTAATTGTTATATACAAAATTGTAAAAATAATTATGTTTATTATTACTATTTATTGCATTTTATTTCTAATGATGATGATCATAGTGTGTTTGCTGCAAATATACATATAATTCTTTTTAAAAAGAAAAAACTAGTATTATAAAAAAGATATGGAATTTTTTATATTTGTATTTATCATGTCATGTTTTTATACTTGTTTTTACAACTCTATAGGACTCTACAAATCTCTGCAAGACATTAGATAACTCTGCATGACTCGACAAGATTTTGTCCAAATCTGCAGAACTCTCATAAAGTTATTAATTTTCATGACTCTAATCTCTACAAATATATCAAAATATTTATTGACTAAACCCCTGTAAGTCATTTGTAAGATGAGAAAGAAAAGAAAATACGCGACATGGCCCACTTTGATGTGCCGCATCAGATATACTAACTAGCAAGAAAAGTGACCAGGTATGTTTTTGTTTGTTGTTTTTGTTTTTGTTGTGTTTGTTGCATAATTTAGTAATGTGCAGTTAGATTTTAACATGTCTTGTTCGATGTCATAGATTTCTTCTGGGTATGTTGATTCCCTTTCATTGGGTTTTCATCAAATTTAACCCTAATCATCATCTACAACATTATTTTAATTCTTGTGACCAAATTATTTTAGTTCTTGTAAAAATTGGTTTTGAATAAGTATTAGTTTTGCAAATCAGGGGTTTTCCTCAAATATAACCCTAATTATTATCTACGAATTTCTTTCAGTTATTATGAACAAATACAAATAGGACATATATGAACTATTTGATAAAGTTATCTTTTCATAAAAAGTTATCTCTTTCCACCATTATTAGAGCTTATATGTACATAAGTTTTTGAATATGTATTTTTATTTATTTTTGTATATTTTTATGAAAAGATAACTAATTATTCTACATAAAGATTAACTAGTTATTGATCAAAAATTATATATATGTCAATCAAAAATATATTAGGCGTTGCTATTCAAAGGGGAGTTGGAGCCCATCTTGTTGCTAGGTTACCAACCAAAAGCTTTGTTTGATAAATTTTTTATTATTATTCTAATAAAATTCTTATTTTTTCTTTTTAAAAAAAAATCACAAGATAAATCAAAGTTTAAATAAAATTGGTGATGATAAAAGTTAGGTCAAAATGCGAACAAGAATTATTTCCAGAGAACTTTAGATGTGTATGTAGATTAAACCATGATGATCATGATTCTAAATTCACAGCAGAGATATAATCTAAATCAAATGAATCGAGATGAAAAAAATACGTAACACAAGTCTAAAATATAACCGGATGCTATGCTCGAGAGTGCACAATTCTGAGCATGCATTTCCAACTTGAATACCAGCTTAATTAATGTGGATTAAAATGCACTATGCCATTTTTTACAATTATCAACCAAAGATCAAACAAAAATGAAGAAGAAGAAATCGTAGAATAAAAATGTGTGTTTAGGGATTTAGGTTTTTCTTTCTCACTTTCATTATGCCTCTCTAGGTTTTAGACGATGGAGTAGCTTTGACATTTACAAAGTACTTTATAAAGTTCCATACATATATGGACCTGGGATTAAGTTTTTTTTATCCAAAATCATGAAAAATTGTTAACGGTTATATCGGTTTTATGGATGGACCAACGATTAACTAGACTCATAAAACTAGTACTAACTAGCGAAATGAATATGGTACCAAGTATACCATTATCTTTTCGTATCAATCTATTGTAGAAACGCCAAAAGATAATTTCAACAAGATGTTAGCTTGTTATATAGTTATATATTCGGAATAGGACTAACTATGGGATCATATCCCAAGCTGATTAATGTATGAGGGTATTTACTTAAATTAAAACTACAAAAATTTTAATGTGAAAGTAAAGTAATAACACGATATATAAGTTTTGTTAACGAGGAAGGCTGCAAGGGCGAAAAAAAACCCAGGACCTAGTCCAATTTAGAATACTGTCAGAACTAAACCGCTAAAAAAATTGACTGCCACAACTTCGTATAAATGATACCAAGTAAACCACTCCTAGTTACTCAGTTCCTTCAGTATTCATGGGCTTACAACCAATCTGGTCTGCGCATGTGAATCCCGATATAGAGTCCACTATCGCAAGTCGCTTCAGATGCTGTGAAGAATTCTGCTCAACTCCTTTGGATCATAACCCGAAACAGTCATGTTTCAGTAACCACATTTGTGTGTACCTTCGAACCCTGAAAATGGTCAAACACAAATTGAGTATAAAGGATCTTTCGTTTATCAGATGTAAACTTCTTTCGCCAAAGATCAATACCAAGACAAAGATTATATAAATAATATATCTCAGTCACCAAGCTCTAGTGAATTAATTCTACGAGGAAAAGGACCTCATCAGTTTGCCTGATATTTCCACAAGTATGTTGTCTATCAAGTGTTCACGAAGTATCACAAAGATCAGAAAACCAAAAAGATAAATATTCTAGTCTTCAATATTCAATTTTCAAAGTATCACCTGCACAAACAACTTGATTACGCACGGAACAGATTCCATTAACGTTAGATGATCATTAATTCTAGCTTCAGATCTAGAATCAAATAGATGTGAAATAGTCAATCCTCAAACAAACTTGAGTGGTCTTATATCAAAAGAGAATGACCATGGAATAATCAAGGAAAACTATACCGTTAGTCAATCAAATCAATAATCGAAAACTAAAATAACAATACGATTTAGTTTCCACATCCACTACTGTTAAAAGCTTCTCCATCCCAAAGAAGACTTTAAATGAAGGCAACGCAAGAGATTTTACCTAATTAGATTACTTTCCTCTATCAATGAGTTGGATTTGTACCAAAAACGGTTAGGCAGTGTGTCCTGGGATGAGTTTGTAAGAATACAATCTATATATATTATTTATAGTGTAAAGACCAATACTTATTTAGACAACAAGGAATTACCAAATATAGAAAGATTAAGATATGCAATAAATGTATATTTTCGGTTTTGACAAATTCCAACTGTTAGAGCACTGCTCGGTCGAACTCGCAAGCGTTGTTATCTCAAGCTTGTTGTCAAGTTTAGTTGCCAAAACTATAATTCTTGATTTCTAGTCTACTTATAGCTAAGTCTCGGACTAGGATAGAAAGTGTAGTTGAGCTCTAGACTCCACGGCGTTCATCATGCAAAGACGAAGAACTACTTAAGGAACTGGTGGAACTTCATCGATTAAAAGGTATGTGGAGACTTGAACTTATCTATCACTCAAAAGTCTATATACTCTATCTCATATCTTGAGACAAAAGTCGTATTGCTATATAGACTTCGATTATACACATTTGCTATTTCGAGCCGAGTTTAACTCGCTTATCTATTTCTCGAAATATGTGTTAGTAAGCTTTCGCTTTGGCCAAGTTAATCTTTACAAGTGACGAAATTCATGTTGAATATTTCAATATCTTGAAAATCGCTTTGATGAAAAATAGTATGTGAATAACCTCTATTTAACATCCTCTAAGAATGTTTCAATGATTGAAATGAGAGTTTAGAATATATAACCTTGAATGGATATAAACATTGTATGTGAACTCATACTTGTGTAAGTCCAAAATCCTTGAACTAAAGTATGCGTACTTTACTGATTCAGGATGTCCGAAAGCTAAGTCCGCGTACCCGTATGCGTACTGCCGGAAGTTCACATCCCGTGAATTTCTGCTGGAGTTTGTGAACTGAAAACAAACTCAAACCGGATACTTAAGTATGCGTACTGGTATGCATACTTGAGTGGGTTATTTTCTAAAAACGGTTTATTCGTGAACTAAGACATATATAAACTAAGGAATGCATATTTGCAAATCGTGGCTATAATGTTCATGAATCGATTCGAGTGAATCAAAATCGTTTTTGCTTCGATTGTGTCTTGTATACTTCTATGAGATCTAAGCAATTGAACAACTCTCTAACTAGTTCTTTTGAGTCATTTGAACTAGTTATGGTGAAGATGAATAAGGTTGATATGAAAGTGCTCATATGGCTAACCATTGGTTAACTACTGTTGAACCAACTAGGTGTACACAGGTACGGATACACAAACCTAAATGAACGTGCATTTCATTTGTGTATAACAAGCTAAGTTCGATCTAACAGTTGAAAGATATTAGCTTGAATCTAATCAGGTTTTCATCTAACGGTGAATATTGAATGCTTTGTTACCAAGGTAACCTAGATTGCAAACCCTGATTTGAAGACTATATAAAGGAGAACTCTAGCAACTGGGAAACCTAATCCCCACACCTCCTATGTGATACTAGTTGTATAAGATAGAGTCGATTCTCCTTTAACCTTAGGTTTCTACCGAGACCCTGTAGGTTAATGACTTAAAGACTTCATTGGGATTGTGAAGCCAGACCCAACTATTTTCTCTGTAGTTGCGTGATCTGATCTTGCCGTTATCGTGATTGAGTGCAATCGTAAGATTGGCTTGAGATTAATTTCTCTGATAGGCAAGATAGAAAAGTAGTCACAAACATCTTCATCTCATCGTTTGTGATTCCACAATATCTTGTTTCGCTAGTCGATTAAGATTATTGTGAGGTGATTGATAATTCTATGTTGTTCTTCGGGAATATAACTCAGGGTTATCGATTGGTAACTGTTCACCTTGATTTATCAAAAGACGGAACAAAACTCGTAGGTATTTCTGTGGGAGACAGATTTATCTATTCTTGTAGACTTTTCTGTGTGATACAGATTTGTTTATTAAAGTCTTCGACTTTGGGTCGTAGCAACTCTTAGTTGTGGGTGAGATCAGCTAAGGGAATCAAGTGCATAGTATCCTGCTGGGATCAGAGACATAAGGAGCGCAACTGTACCTTGGATCAGTGTGAGATTGATTGGGTTTCAACTACAATCCAGACAGAAGTTAGCTTTGTAGTAGGCTAGTGTATGTAGCGGCTTAATACAGTGTGGTGTTCAAATCTGGACTAGGTCCCGGGGGTTTTCTGCATTTGCGGTTTCCTCGTTAACAAAACTTCTGGTGTCTGTGTTATTTATTTTCCGCATTATATTTTATTATATAATTGAAATATCACAGGTTGTGTGTTGAATCGATCAATTGGTAAATCCAACCTTTGGTTGTTGATTGAAATTGATTGATCCTTGAACATTGGTCTTTGGTAGCGTTCAAGTTATTTCTCTTGTATTCAATCAGACTCACAGATTTCTATTTGTTTGAGTTGGGATTGAATCGAGAAATTGAGATATAACTCTTTGATATACTTTTTATTAAGATTGAGTCTGACTGTCTAGTTGATTCTCTTAAAAGTATATTGGAGTTAGTCCATACAGATTGCTAAGAGAAATATTGGGTGAGGTTGTTAGACCCCCACTTTTTCACCAACTATATTACTCTTAGTTGACAACTAACATTAGCTAACATTAAGATATGCAATAAATGTATACTTTACTAATATAGCAACATGAAATATGAAAACCACTGGGATATGGAAAGTATACGAATATCTAAAAGATATCGGAATATTTTGGTTTTGAAATATCTCCTCAAGAATCAAGAAAAATACTTGAACAATAACAAGAGTGCCGCACATGATCAATCACTATGTTGACATTATGTGATCATTTTAAGTTTAATCCATGTACATCTCAATGTTTGTTCAAACCCTAAGATCACCAAACATATCGAAAATAAAAATACAAATTAAACTGGGTTGAGGCATCGTTCCTGCACCTGGGATCGGTCCTTGCTACAAGGAATCGGTCATGAACTCTCTCAACTACAAAATGGAATTTCACAAGTCTCATTCTTTAGATTATGTTTATGATATTCCTTCATATATAATCCTAAGGGTTGGACTCATTCCGGAAGTTAAAATATACTAAATATAACAAGTTACCAATTTGTGTAATATCGACTTACGAAACTTATAGATAATTATACTTCGTAACTCTATATACCAAAGTTATATAAAACAATTAGTATATCTTTCATTAATACTTTAATCGTGGTATAATGACCAACTTATTGATACTATAGATAAGTAAACAAACTTACTTCGTACATTATGTTTTCAATAAATGCTGACTTGAAAGAACTATGATATAATGGAACAAGTCAAGTCTGTGTGTTAAGATTATTAGTCCCACATTGTATCCGTAAAGATCTTGCAGTTTATAATCCTTAGGCAACCCTAACCTTGCAAGCCGGTTTTCGAGGTTAGTTAGGCCCATGGACTTCAATATGGTATTAGATCTATAATCATAAATGGCTTCGGACTCTTTCTCAAATCTAATGGAAATGAAATGCGATGACTTTTTGCTAGCACACAATCTTCACAATGAAAACTGGAAATGTCAACTCCTTCAAACAAAATAGGAAATAACCTTTTCAAGTAGCCAAAAGAAGCATGTCCTAGACGCAGATGCCTCAACCAAATTTATGATTTTTTATTATCCCCATGTGAACAATTCACGGCTAGAGCTTTTAAGCAATTTTTCTGAACTCCTTGACTCCATGTCCAGATAATATAACTTCCCCGTCTAACACCACGACCAATCGTTTGTCCCGTCCGGATGTTCTTAAACTCATAATAATCAGGCTAAAAAAAAGACTACACAATATAAAGCTTTGGCAATTTGAGAAACTGATAATAAATTATCAGATAAAGAAGGAACAACTAAAACTGAATCAAAACTTAATGATTAGTTGAGGGTTAATGATTTTTCTCCAATTACCGGAGCTGAAGATTCATTTGGTGTATAAATTGATTCATGTGAAGATGATTTAAGATGTGAAACTCGTCTGGAATCAGATGTCATATGGTCTTTACATCCAGAATCAATTATCCATGACTTATTGAAACAACCTGAGAAACATTAAAGACCTTACCACACGATGTAGCTACTGGAGCGGTTTGATAGATTACTTTATCACAAACCTTCTTCCGGTGATTATGATTCTGATTCCACCAATTTGGGAACCCGACAATATCAAAACACGAGTCTTTGTGTGACCATATATGCTAGCAATGAGTGCATTCAAATTTTAATTTTTGGTTTTGTATGATGGCGGCTTCAATATCATCGTCTTCATACATTATATAAGACATTGATTTAACTCCTCGCTCTGATACCAATTTAAAATTAAGATTGGCACAACGGAAGAAAATATCATCATTAACTTCTTCTTTTCTTAGATTTAACATTACAGAAAGATACAGGTTTATATAGAACCTAACAAGACTCATTCTTCTAAAACCTTCACTGCCGGTGGTTCTAGTATTTCGGGTATATATATAAAAGTTAACAAGAAAAGTCTTAACTTTTCTATGTTTCTAGTCTAATCTAATAATATTGACTCTAATAACCAAATCAAGCAACTTCGAGTTTTGCAACTAAAACATGACAACCAGATTCGTAACACTAACGCTTGGTAATTTGAACCGAGCAAGCAATGCTCTAAAGTAATTCTGACTTTCCATAAAGCCAAAAAACTAAGTGGACAATCCATTAGTCCACGCCTGTACATGTTGGGTGATTCCAAGAGTAAGTGATCCAAGCCCATGTAGAAACTCGTGAGAAGTTGAATGAGGTTTTCCCGACCTTTCCAGCTTCATTCCTCGTGGCTCTCGTGTAGAGTTTTATACCGCCTTCCACATATTCTTCTGCACAAATGTGCGGATTCTGACATTCAGATAGTGGCATAGACATGGTTGGTGTGATCACCCCTTTGCACATGTAGCATCATTCGTAAAAGAAAGAGAAGAGAACCTTCAAAATGAATTTAGTGATATATATATATATATACAGATCCATCGAGTTCCCCAGTAATCAGGACTCTTGTTTCAAGAGACAAAAGACATCTAGGATACATAAATAAATCTGATAAAAGAATGAATCTAACACGACAGTCATACGGAATATCTCTATATGGTAGTGGTGGTGCGTATATGCAAAAGCACACAGATCTATACATTACAATATGCGCAGCACAGTACCATTATGCAAACCGAAGCACAGACCATTTACAGCTAAGTTTTTTGTATTTAATAATACGCACTTAATCTAGCAACATGTTAGGTGCACTGGTGCAGGAAACTGCAGGCCCACGCTCTCCATTTCCATCTCGATTCACAGATCTATTGCATCCAACAAAAACCATAAAATAGATGCATTATTAATACTGAGATACCGAGGGCCAAATGGTATGCTGTATGCTATTTTGGAAGATAAACACATTACACATCAAATCATACAACGCTACATCATTTATCACGCTTTGGTTATCTTCATCATTTGCTGAATTGACAACTAATATTGCAGCTAACAGAATTCTCACAATTATTCAAGAATAATTGAAAGGAAAACGCCAATAAATCTCTTACCGTACTCTTGCTAGTACAGTGCTGTATCTTTGGTTTTTTCTTTTAAGACAAACACACACGAATTATCACGACATTGGCCCAATAATATACAGCTAATTGCCATCACTTTCCTTCTCCAACATTATATATACTAACCAGAAATTGAAAATAAATATTCATGGATACTTCATTATATTTTGAGTTTTGTTAACATTACAGATAACACCCGATCATTATATTAGAAAAGTGCAAAACCAATTAAAAAAATAAGAGACGGTCTTCTTTCATCTTCAATTATGTTTTTATAAACATTCCTCAACATAATAATGGCCTTCTTTCATCTTCAATTCAACTACTCAATAATAGAATGTTTTTAGCCGAGTGTATAATACAACTTTCACTTATAAAAACAACTAGATATACGAATATTCCGTATCGATTATGATCATTTATTGTATATATTAAATGAGAATGCTCTCCCACGTATAACTAGAGCTTCAGCAAAGACGCAAGAGTTTGTGGCGGTAGGATAGAATATACGGCAAAAGAGTTGGTGATAGCAGCAGATCCAGGGACCAGGGATCTACATATCAGACCAACCTTGTGGGTCCTACTTAACCAATCTAAAGCCAGTTGTCAGCCAAGATTGGCCAATAGTTATTGGCGTGGTGAGACCGGGTCCCACAAGGACGTGAATTCAGATTCGAGAAAAAGTACTGGGGAGTGCGGCACTTCGACTTGGTTCACCACTGGTTGAGCTGAGATTACCAAGTGACCAACGGACCTTCTAGTCTGGCTCCTCAAAAAATTTAAAATCACTAGCTAGTCCTTCATTGTCCGTACATTTTCTATTTAATCTTTCAAGTTTTAGTACTTAGTACCCTCGGTTTTTAAGTTTTTTTATAGTTTAACCATCCAAACTTATAAAACAAATCTTAGCCCCCTTAATATTAAAACTTGACACCGCCACCGGAAGGTTCTTACACTTCCCGCCACTGGAAGGTTCTTACACTTTTTTCTTTTACGGGATAATACAGCCATTCGAGTTAAGTCTTGAGATTAGCGACTTTCTTAGGCCGGTTCCTATGAGTTATAGCATAAAAGTTGTTTTGACATTCCACATGGCATGGCAAATCCGTTTCTCCACTATGGGAAAACTGACAAATATTAGGTAAAACTGGCAAATTTTAGATAAAATAATATATTTGATATAATAAGTGGGACCCTTGTTAATAAAAATATTGTTTGTGTGTATATGTGGGGTATTTATAAGGTTTTATAATATATTTGGTGGGACCCGTATGAAGTAAAAGTAATATTAAAATAAGAAAAAGTAGAAGAGAATAAGTTTTAAGATAATACAAAACTATTTAGCGGTGGAGTTTAGACCGCCAGCGATCTAGTATAGATCGCCCGGTCAAGACTAGATCGCCCGGTCGAGACTCCACCGCTCGGTAAGGACTCGACCTGACCTGACTAAGTGGCACTTAGTCAGGTCTGTTTGCTAGTTTGCCAGCTCCATAGTGGGTGCAAAACTGGCAAACTGGCCAGTTTGCTATACCCATAGGAATCGGTCTTATAGAGTAAGTGACGAACTTCAACAGGTGAAGATTCAGATAATAATGATTTCGTCGGAAAAATCGCCAATAATCTTGAAGTAATTTGAATAATCTCTTATCCAAATAATTTTGGTAATATTTGAATTACCCTTGAGTTTCCCCAATTGATTACATTCTTATAACTGAGTTTGTATTGTTTGATATTGAAGAGGAAGAGAAAGGACATTCCCCTTGTTGTCGCAGTGAGAAATTGGCTTGCATTTGGTCTTAAAGTTACGAAATCAGAAGACACGGATAACAATGAGTCTCCATGTTTGTGGTGATTGCCATACTTTCATTGAACTAATTTCGAAGATTACTAGCAGAGAAATTATTGTTAGGGATAATAACAGATTCCATTGTTGCAAAGAAGGATCATGTTCTTGTACGGATTATTGGTGACAAACCCAACAACCATCTAATGGAAGTAGCATTTTTTTTACACGAATTCCTCACAACTATTTCTTTTGATTTTTGATTCTCAAATGGGAAGATTTGTTAGTTTGTTTTTTTAATCCCTTTGCTATTACATCCATCAATTGGAATCTTCCTCTTGTATCTTCTTATCCCCTCCACCTCCATTCTTGTGGGGTATTGAGATAAGTGGATTGAACAGGACCATCTTCGCAGACACACGATGACGGAAATTCATGAAACTCACCCCTTCCTGGTCTCATATCCTCAGGATCCCCAAGAAAGCCTATACCGACAGTTGAGTTGGCATTGGACTAACCTAAAAACTAATCGACATTGGATTCATCCTAGAGACTTTACCGGCAGAGACATTGTTAGTGAATTTGCAAGTGGTGTTTGTCCCCAACAGGTAGTTGAGGCATTGAAGGAGAAAAATAAAGAATATCTTGTGAGTGCTAGTGGAAGTGTCATTTACAACACGAGGTTAAATTATAACAGAAAGAGGTGGAGAGGAAGTCAATACCATTACAAAGAAATGCCGAGAAACACATGTAAAGTCAGATGAGTTACATGAGAACGTGTGGTGTCATCTAGATTTTACGTAGTTGGAAAAGTGTATTCCGTGTGTTGATGGCAATGATTCCCGTTCGTTCATCTGTTTGGGTTTCTTTTATAGGGACATATTAATAGGTGCACAATTCTTAGGATATGTGTTGGATTTTGACGGATTGGAAGAACTTATTGAAGAAGAGAAGAAAAGAAGCATTCGGAAATTATAATGAAGGGGATACTTTTTATGTTTTTTTAGGTTTTCTTTTTATGTTTTTTAGGGTAAATGGCAGTATGAAGATTTCATTATTAAAAAAATACCTCCTTAGCCAAAATCCATCCCCATACAACCTTGAGTATCTCCCAAGTTTTGGAGGTATACCCCAGTTGTGGGTTTTTCTTTTTCTTATACTTTTTAAATATAAAAATTAACATTTTTAATTTTTAATTTTTCATATGCCAATTGCTATAGGCTTTTATCTTGAAGAGATCCACAAAACAGATCCCGCGACATTAGAGGTCATGTATGAAAATTCTAACAATATTTTGAAGTATGTAATAAAACAGATTTTTTTGATTTTATTGGATATGTTTTTAAGAAATACATAATTATTTACCCTGAACAAGGCAAGCTCGAAAATTAAAACTCGTCAGCTGAATTCATAAAACCCTAGAAACCATACGTTTGAAAGTCTCCTTAAACTTTAGTCATCAAGGCCTTGGTTAATTTCGAAAACTGGTTTTCATAAAAGAAAATATGTGAAAAGTCAAATAATAATAATAATAATAATAATAATAATAATAATAAAAGGCAAAGTAACCAAAAATCACACACACAAAGTATTCTTGTTTTGTTGGAACGAAAAACCACTTACTTGTTAAGTGTCAATATAACTAGTTTACCTATCATCGAGTTGTGAATGTAATCTAGTGTAACACTAGTGAAGATAAATTAAAATTTATGTTCTGGAAAAAAAGGTCCTTCATTAACTTTGGCGCAAAGAGTCATGTGCGATTGTACATTTCGCACTCCCTAAGGAAAGCGTTGCAAATCCATCATCTTGAATCATCCCTACTAAGCAACTATTTTTAAAATCTAACTTTATACATCAACATTTTTAATGTGTCCTCACCTCCATCCCTATCCATAGAGAGGGATAATGAAATTCTCACTGAACTCTCGCTCTCCCACTAACAAGGAAAGATAAAGGGCATGAATTTCCACAATTTATATAAGCTTACATTACATGTTTTCACTCAATTACTCTACTATTTTTCCCGAGATTAGAAAACCAGTTACATTTGCAGATCAGGACATTGTCCTAATCCAAAGTCATGCAATACAGACAAGCGTTCGGCCACATATGAAGAAGAAACATTTGTAAAAGACATGGAATCTTTGATAGCCCATTTATCGAATTATTCCATTGAGGTGTTGGTCGATTTATGTAGATGGAAACATGATGTTTGGGGAAATGTTGCTAAGAGAGATTTATAGAGATTGACTGTTGTTAATGGTGGGCTTTTTGTTGATAAGGGAAAAACTAGTAAATTCGTTTCTGAACTCGTATCAGAAATACAAAGTTTATGCTTATAGGCTTTATCGACCATTGGAGTTATTTGCTGATCCATATGACATGTTTATATATATGTGTGTGTGCGTGCGCGCACGCGGGATAGATCTTTACCCATTTGAACTCTCAGTATTTAATATATTTATCGAGTATTTCAGTATTTACACTGTACTCACCTATGTATCGAATTTACATCATTTGGGCAGCTCTTAGATGGGTATCCGTTAGTGTAGAGCAACGCCGGACCTATTTCAAATCGCAGAACTTTCATAGTTGAATTCTTTAAACTTGTTCCATCTGTATACTAATGCTCAGATTCTTGCTTGACCAATACTAGTCCGTCACTACATTCATAATATACATAAACTATACTTACCTAAAGTTTATTGATCAACTGTATACTTATTAGGTAGGATCAGATGTACTAAGAGTGCTTGTGTCTACTCTCAGCCAAGCCATATGAATATAAGAGTGAGAGATACCTTCACTAACAAGCGAGCTTCTCTATAATAGTTTTTACATAAACCTTCAGTACTTTAAGTTTATTCACTAACTTTATATTTGTCCACTTGAGCTAATGTTTGGGTCAATTCATGACTATTCCTAGCTGAATTCTATGAATTTTTTATAGTTCAATAGATGATATATTTTGTCTCATAGGTTACACACGAAATATGTTGAGATTCACAAGGATAACTCGCACTAAGATTTGGGATGTCACCTCAACCTACTAATAACACCAGCATAAGTCCCAACTAGTACTCGTGCAAAGTGTACAAAGAACCCTGATCAAATTTGCTTGTCACTGGCGCATATATTACAACGCCATGTTACTTATTCGTAGGCGCATCATTGCTTCTTCGCTGGCGCTCACTATTGCTAGCACTAGACTCCCTCTTACTCCATCAAGCCCTCTCTGCTTAAATTCCTCAGTATATCCTTCGCATAAAACCAAGTATATCATATCACTGTTGCTTCTCAATGAAACTCTTGATGATTAGATTGCTCTGAGTCGCAAATATCTACAGCTGATATCACCTAAAACACCATCATTGGTAATTCATATAACTGAGTAACTAGCTTACTCAAATGCTCATGGATGCAATTACTACTTGCAACTTATTGTATAAGTCTCACCTCTCACATCTTATTGCTTAGAGCTTATTGCCCACGTTTAGGACATGCTTTACGATATCTCAGAGCTCAACGCCCAGGGCATGTCTACGAAATCATCAGAGCTCAATGCTCATGACATGTCTATGACATTATCAGAGCTCAACGCTCAGTTCATATCAATACATTCTACTCCTATACTTACTGAAGTTTAAGTCACTAGTAGACTTACTATTTTCACTATACTAAACACTAATCAGTCCACTTAATTAATTAGTGAATTGTGCAACTTTCCTTACTAATTTAGCAGGTTATTATCCTAACTTAACCAAAATAGTAGTAGTAGTCCATGAATCCACTACTTTATACGAGACATCAAATATATCATATGGGGGATTCTCATTAGGGTATTGGTTTGGCGGTTTACAATAACTGCGATATGGCAACACATCCATGCCAAGAAGGTAACAAGTTGTGGGACGTTTAAGAACAGTTAAGAGAATGAGAGAGTAGTGGACATACAGTCTTCCCCTGACATAGCAAACACGGCTTTACCACTATCTCCACGACCATCACTCCTCCACTTTTTCATAACCTCCACAACTTACGAGAAATCAGTGTATTCACTATAACTATAATAATATATAACTTAATCTATTCAAAAAGCATGTCGATCATAACAAGCTTATGTTCACGAAAATCATACTTCCATCAACAATTCTAGCCTTCATATCGTAGTTCAACGACTTCACACGCGCAAAACTCATCACACAATAACTTCTCAACCTTTTCTTCTCCCATCCCTTAAGATCGACCCATCATCTGCACCTTTCTAACCGAAGCAAGACATGAATGGACACTTCTTGGTTTAGGCTAGTCTTGTACGATTTTAATTTCTCGAATCTCAAATGTACTTTTATAGTACATTTTTTTTCACCCAAAATAACTCTACATTTCGCGTGCCAAAGGATCCTTGGCGTACGTTTGTTGATAATACCTTTAACTTTTTAAAATTTGTATATATGTGTACTGTGGATAAAAGGATTCTCATGTTGCCTCGAGAGTGCATGCCGGAGCGCCAAAGCACTACTTTTACCGAAGGATTGCTACTTGAGGTCTTTCGACTGAAATGTATGTGGTCCTGGTGGTCCACCAAGGAAATAAGGGCAGCTAAACCCATAAATGGTACGCTTTAGAAAATGAAATATGTATTCTCTAACCTATCTCAGGGGTTATATGGGTGAAAGAATTAATCATGGGTATAGTAACTAATGGAATATTTCCGCCCTGGGGATATGTGGCCATGGGGTGAGGAGGAATTAATTGAATTGCATATGAAAGATACCAGTCTAGGCATCAAGATAGTTCGTCGAAGCGGACTAAACAATTACATTTCCATATGGATCATTAAATGGTGGCAATAAGAATACGGGGTTCTACGAGGGTGAAGAGCAAAATCATAATCGTTATCCTCTCTTCCGGGGTTGAAATCGGGGAAACTAGAGAGAAGGTGAACCAAATAGCCTAAGAAAAGGTGCACGAAAGAAAGAAGTCAGCATTAAGGAACAAATGAAGCAAGTATTGCTGATAGTAGGAAATACCAATAGGTCCTAGAAATAATATATTAGAGAGAGTTTGGTCCAGTTGACTGAGTCAACTATCTGTTTGGTCCATTTTCAAAATATATTTTTCAGTTTGGTCCTAGAAATTATGGTTTGGTCCTAGGGTGACATCATGGATGATGTAATTTTCATTGTGTGGTGACAGAAATATCCTTTTGGGACCACATATATACAAAAAATCAGTAGAAAATATCTCATTCTCAGATTTACTTTCTCTCTCCTCTTTATTTTCAGATCTAGTTTCTCTCCTCTCCATTTTCCCCCCTTTTTCTACTACTGCAAAGAAACAATGAAGATTTGTGGGTTTTTTCTAGGGTTTTGATTTTCAGAGATGATGAATAAGATTTGCAAAGATGATGAAGACGATGAATCATATAAAGATGATGAAAACGACGAAGATGAAGATGTTGTTGAAGACGATGAACTCTGTTTCAAGATGCTGTTGTTGTTTTGATGATGAAGACGATGGTGTTTTGAAGTTTCTGCTGCTGTGTATGATGAAAAAGAAAAAAACGATGAAGAAAACTAATATAATCTTGAATCTTCATCTCGGATCTCTGTTCTTGATTTTTTTCCGTCTTCTTCATCGTTTTGATGTTTGTTGCTCGTGTTGAAGATTAAGATGCTGATCTTTTGTTTGATGCTCGTGTTGAAGATCTTGATTTTTTGATGTTTTTCGTGTTGATGATGATCTTTGTTTGCTGCTCGTGTTTAAAGATGATGTTCGGCTGCTGTTGAAGATGAAGACGATGAAGTTCATCGAACGTAATGAACTCAAATCAGTTGCTTAGTTTTTGATAGGTTTTTATCAGGAGTTCATTTGATGAATGAATTCTGGTTTCATATAGGTTTTTTATCAGGAGTTCATTTGATGAATGAACTCTGGTTTCATATAGGTTTTTATCAGGAGTTCATTTGACGAATGAACTCTGGTTTCATATAGGTTTTCATAAGGAGTTCATTCTTTCATATGAACTCTGTTTTCATGTAGGTTTTTATCAGGAGTTCATCTGAAAGAATGAACTCTTGTTTTTGGTGTGAGTTCATTTGAAAGAATAAACTTCGTTTTCATATAGGTTTTATTAGGTGTTGATTGAAAGAATGAACTCTGTTTTATAGAGGTTTTTATCAGGAGTTCATTTGAAAGAATGAACTCTGACCTTTTGTTCTTAATAACAATTTTTTTATAGAATTTAATGAAGTGTAATGAAGTTCATAGAATATAATTAAGTGTAATGAAGTTCATAGAATAAAAATTTTGTAGAATTTTTTGTGTTGTGTTCATTTTACAGAATGAACTCTGTTTTTCATATGTGATTTAGTTTGGGTTTATTAGGTGTTCATCTGAAAGAATGAACTCCGGAGTTCATCAGACAGAGTGAACTGCTACAAAAAATAAGTAGGAATTAACACGGAATGGTACTTTGGTCCATTTAATATTTTTAAATAATTATGGACCAAATGGAAAAGGTGATTTCTGAAAGGACCAAATAGACTTGGAACCACCTAAAAAAGGACCAAACGATATTTTCCCCTTACTGATATTGGTAGCACGCGGGATGCGATCTTCTAAAGAAAAATAGGCAAATTATTTGGGATACCAAATTCAAAATGAAGAATGAAAGGTTAATTCTCGCGAGTAAGTATCCCAAAGCCCTCGCCACATAATTTCAAAACTATAGGGTTAAAATTTTTTCTCTCCACCGACGTCTTGTTTCTTTTTGTTAAATAATATAACAACATATGTTTTATGTTAGAGCACTGATCGGTCGAACTCGCATGCGTTGCTATCTCAAGCATGTTTGTCAATGTTAGTGATCAAAACTATAAGTCTTAATTTCTAGTCTATTTATAGATGTCTCGGACTAGGACATAGATTGTGTAGTTGAGCTTTAGACTTCACGGCGTTCATCATTTGAAGACGAAGAACTACTAAGGGGAGCTTGTGGAACTTCATCAACAAAAGGTATTTGGAGACTGAAACTCATCTATCACTTGGAAAGTCTATTTCTACTCTATCTCCTATATTGAGACATAAGTCGTATTACGATATAGTTTTCTATTATACACATTTGAGATTTCGAGCTGAGTTTATCTCGCTTACATATTTCTCGAAATATGTGTTGGCAAGCTTTCGCTTCGACCAAGTTCAACTTATATTCTTGACGAATGTCAGAATATGACCATGTGAAAATTGCCGAGTAACCTAAATGGTGGAAGGAAGTTTATGGTTGGAATTGGAAGAAATGAAAGAACACTAGATCTTGATTCTAATGTTGAGGTGAAAGTTGTTTTCTATATCATGGGAATTATAATACAGCCTCATCTATGAAAAAAACTTATAATTTTTTTTGATTCCTGACTATGAGTCGGTAAGACAGTATCTAATCGTTAATCTGTATTCATAGCAAGTACACAAAAATTTAACTGTATAAATACCACGAGTTACCAAGGTTGAATCAATATATTTTCGCTTTTTCATTTACCTATGTGTAATTTTGAGACAAGAATCAAGATATTGTAATTGCCAAATTGAAGATCCCATTGTGATTATATTGATGGGATTAGATTTTTTTCATGTGGATTGTTTCAATTATCAATTGAATCAGCAGATATCCTTAATAAAGCTCTTATTTAGTTGAGTACATAGCACTGGTTAACTATTGAGTTTGCTGTAGTTAAATGATGCCAAATGGTAGGACGTAGTGCTATTAAATCAAAAATGATCAACCAGTGCGAGAGCAAAAAAAACAAAAAACTGGATTTGTTGCTGGTGTAGACGGTTATCAACACCTACCAGCATGAGTAGGTGAATGAAACCACACACTGTCACATGCCTCACGTGGACCCGTGACTGTCTCACTGTCCGCTTTTATTAATTAAGAAAAGAGCAGTTAAAATTCGAATAAAACATTAAAATTATCAATCAATTTATTTCGATTCGGAAGAAGCTATATAACGCAACATAGAACAGTCGCTCCTCTTCTACTTTTTTCTTCTTCTCTTTCACTCTCTGTTCCTAAACCATGGATTCAGTAACTCTACTCTGTACCATCTCTCTCATAGTGGGAGGTGGTTTATACTACTTCATATGTGGTTATGGATCAGCAGAAAGAAAAGGAAAAAGTGCCATGGATCTATCAGGTGGCTCAATCTCAAGAGAAAAAGTTGAAGACAATTACAACCAGTACTGGTCTTTCTTCAAAAAACCAAAAGAAATTGAGAAAAAAGAAGATGTACCAGCTTTTGTTGATACATTCTATAATCTTGTTACAGATATTTATGAATGGGGATGGGGTCAATCTTTCCATTTCTCACCTTCAATTCCAGGTAAATCTGATAAAGAAGCTACAAGAATTCATGAAGAAGTGGCTGTAGATCTGCTCAACGTCAAACCAGGAGACAAAATTCTTGATGCTGGTTGTGGTGTTGGTGGTCCTATGCGAGCTATTGCTGCTCATTCTAAAGCCAATGTTGTTGGAATTACCATTAATGAATATCAAGTAGATCGCGCTAAAGCTCATAACAAGAAAGCTGGTTTAGATTCACTCTGCGATGTCGTCTGTGGAAACTTTCTCGAAATGCCATTCGAAGATAATTCATTTGATGGTGCTTATTCAATTGAAGCTACTTGTCATGCACCTAAACTTGAAGAAGTATATGCAGAGATTTACAGAGTCATGAAGCCTGGATCTCTGTACGTTTCTTATGAATGGGTAACTACTAATAAGTATAACGGTGAGAATTCTGAACATAGAGATATTATTATTGGTATTGAAAGAGGTAACGCTTTACCTGGGTTAAGACATTATGATCAGATTCCTGAAATTGCTAAGAAAGTTGGATTTGAAGTTGTGCAAATTAAAGATTTAGCTATTCCACCAGCTAAACCATGGTGGGATAGATTGAAAATGGGTAGAATTGCTTACTGGAGGAATCATGTATTGGTTACTGTTCTTACCTGGTTGGGTATTGCTCCTAAAGGAGTTGTTGATGTTCATGAAATGCTGTTTGTTACTGCTGATTTCCTCAGTAGAGGTGGTGATACTGGGATTTTCAGTCCCATGTATATGATTCTCTGCAGAAAACCAATCAAATGAAGAAGATGACACCAAAGAAGATAAAAATCAATGGAGGTACTTTGATTAATTATATTTTCCTCAACACTCCAATTCCTCCATTTTTTTCTGTTTTTCTGTAATCCTTTATTTTATTTTTATTTAATTTAATTTTCTTTGATCTGAATTATTTTTGTTTCTTGGGGGTGTATTTTGGAGTTAATTTGGGATTTATTTTAATTAACGATTAATTTGAAAATTTTGGAGTAATTATCTTTGTAAAAGTATCGTATTAATTAAATGATGAAATCAGAGAATCTCTCCGCTCTAATTAATTACTTAGTCCGTTTTTGTTTTATTTCAACAAATGAGTGTAGAACAGCTAAGCTTGTTTAAAAGACAAAAGAATAACGTTAGGATTGTAACGACCACGACCGTTTGAAGTTTGGACTTTTGAAAGTGTTGAGTTCAGATCTTTCAGGATTCTTGCATCATGTGGCACGTCATTATTGGCCAGCTAATTGAATTATGGACGGCCAAGATTTTGGCATCTACTGTAGTGGTGGAGTGGTGACTGGTGAGGAGATGAGTTTGCTGTCAGTGTCCTGGGCTGGGGGAGATCAGATCGTGATTCCGTGATTCTAATCTCGCCAGCGAAATTGCGGACCAATCCACATGGGATTTTTGTCTTTTTACTTTTTCTCTGTTATCTGTCTCCTATAATTCTATCAAAAAAAAATCCGTGCATTTCTGTTGGACAAAATTTGTCCTCCTCCTGCAGTGCTGCTAGCTAGGTGCTAGCTTAGGTTTCCCCTCTGTATTTTTCATGTCTTGTTGTTGTGGATGGCTGTGAATTTTGTTCAGCAAACACCAATGCATGGCAATGCCTTTGTTTCAAATGCCAATCGGCAATTGCCCGAATCAAAATGCAAACTGCAGCTGAAAGTGTATTATTCCATTTTTTTCTTAGTCATCTTAACAGCGTTTGTGTAAATTGCGAAGCATACCTATGCATCTTCTAACATCGATATTTCTAAGAGTTTTTTTTTTTTTTGGTTTCATCCAAGTTACACGGTATGCTTCCGGATATAATTTCTCTCGGTTATGCGAAAAACAAAGACATTTTAGTGAATTTTCTAACATGAATGACAGAGTTAAAACGGCAAACAGCCAAGTACATTTTTCCTCCTGTGTGCCAGGAGAAGTTGGTTTCTTTGGGAGCATCGAGATTCGAGAGCAAAAAATTCTTCATGAAATAGGCCAGCACACACACGTCTTGTCTTGGTTTTCACTAGTGGTTCAAAGTGTTTTTCTCTTGTTCTGTTGCAGTTTAGATTTTGGAGAATCATTTCTTCCTGGAATAGGCAACCGTCCGTCCGTCCCTTGTATAACACCTAACTAAGTGGTCCGTTACCTTATTCCCAGTATGCTAGTTGATGCCAAACTAAAGAAGAAAAAGCTAGAATTGAAAGCTTAGGTGTAAAAATAGACACGTAAAAACTTTTGACTGAATTGGCAGTTTCTACTAAAAACTTTAAAACCTTTGGCTTTAATTTTGTAGTTTGCTCCTCATAGAACAGTGTATTTCAACCTCCTCTATAGCAGTATTATTGAATGGATCTCCAAAAGTTTTCTTCAAACCTTCTAGAGGTATTGGTCAAGGAGATTCTTTATCTTGTATCCTTTAATAATATGTATGAAATTTTTCTCTAGATTTTTTCTTTTTGTAAAGATTGACTTAATAAATTTAAGAACATATTAAACAAAATTAATATGTTTAGTAAAGCTTCATGACAGTTAATCAATTTCGATAAATCGGGAATTTTCTTCAGTAAAAAAGTTCATTATAAACACCAAGGAATGATGTCAAAGTTATTAAAGATAAAATACATAAATCTTAAAGACTCATATCTACGAGCAGCATTATGTATACATAAATCCGAAATAAAAACATTTGAAATCATTCTAGAAAAGATGGAACATAAATCTAAGGGATGGAAAAGTAAAGGACTGCCTCAAACCAGTAAAATGATTTTGAATAAATTTGTTTTAACCAGTATCCAAATCTTTCAAATGAGATGCTTTATCACACCCAAAAAGATTTCTAACAAAATTAACGCTATACAGAGAGATTTCTGGTGGGAATTGAACCTAACGCTAAAGGATACTATCCAAAGGCATGGCCAAGCTTGTGTAAACCTATGAGTAAAAGTGGACTAGGATTATGCACATAAATTTAATTTACCTTTGATAGCAAAGGTAGCTTAAAGGCTGTTAAAAGAACCTAATCCACTTTGGGCAAAAGCTCTTGGTGTTAAGTACTTCACAAATAAATCTCCTCTTAGAGCAAAACCCCCAGACAGATGCTCTTGGATTTGGAAATGCATCTGTATCGTGAAACCAGTAAAAAAGAATAGTATTTGGAAAGTAAGTGATGGCAATAATATGAATATATGGGAGTATAATTGGATACCAGGTCTAGACAACACATTGTCAAGCTTTAAATTATACTAATAGTTCACTATCTTTGGTAGCTGATTTGATAGATATGTCTGTACTAAAAAATGTAATAAAGTCATAATCTTCCCTTTTTAATTTTTTTTTCCTAAAAACATTTCATAAGCAATTTGCAAAATTAACATGTCCTTGAATAGGACGAATACTTTGGAAAAAAGATAATCTGAGATGAAAATTTACAAAAACAGGAGATTACACAGTGAAATCTATGTATGTCAAACTAAGAGAAAATGGAATAGATTCATCAAGTCTTGCTTTAGATGAAAAGTTCTGGAAATCTCTTTGGAAATTAGAAGTATCACCTAGGATTAAGCTTTTCTTGTAGAAATGTATGCAAAATGCTTTATCTACCAATTCAAAACTAAAAGGTATAATTAGAGATATTAATCTTAAATGTACATTTGTGATGAACATAAGGAAACAACTGAACAACTTTTTTTACATTGCTCCTTCGCAATGTTGTTTAGGAACTGGCTCAAACCTTGTCCAGATTAATTTCCCTATTTCTACTAAAATAATAAATATTTGTAAGGACTGGTTTCAAGCCCCAAATGTTTGTTATATCTTTAGAATTAATCTCTAAAAAAATGTGGTTCATCTGGAAAGCAATATGCTATAAAGCTTTCGAAGGGATTGCTCAGAATCCCCAACAACTAGTGAAAGAAATCCAAAGACATGTAGATTACTGGACAAGAATAAAGAAGACAACTAGCAGCATAGGTAGAAAAGATAGTAAGAGATAGAACATTCCATGGACACCTCCAGATAGAAATACTTTAAAAATTAATGTAGATGCAGCATGGATATCCGACTCTATGTTATCGAGTTTGCACTAATCTTAAGAGGTGATATATGCTTATTTGAAGGAGAAAGAGCAGGACCTTCATCTTGTTCAGATCCACAAGAAGCAGAGACATTAGGACTGTTGCAGGCAGCAACGTGGGCATAGGAGGAAAAGCTCTCTTATTTCGGCATAGAAAGCGACCGTGAAAGCTTAATCGAAAATCTAAATGGATCTTTAACAACCATCGAGCGAGGCTATTTTGGAGGAAACCGAAAGAGGAGTATTCAATTGCGTGAATTTCTTAGGATTTTATGTTGTTCCTGGAATAGGTAATGCAGGAGCTAACACCTAAACTTTTCCTCGTTATGTTGATTGGGATTTAAACCCTCCTTTATGTATTAAACTTATACTTAAATTTCTAGTAGATAAATTAAATATTAGGGGCATGATTTATGACACGCCAATATTAAATATCTCTACTCTTGATGTAACATTGGCCGAGGCCTCTTTTTAATCTTTTAATGACATCTCACTTATAAAAAAAAAAATTGATCATTTATATGAGTTTTCATTAATTCGAACCTTTTTCTCTAATATAAAAATTTAATTCATTTTGGCTACGTGTTGTGTTTTATTTCATCATGACAAATAAGGTAGGAGGCAACAATATACCTGCAAATTACTTCATAAGTATACAATACTGATTAGTTAACGACTAAGAAGTGAATTAGCTAATTGTTGGACACGTCTTGATACGTATAGTGTGTGGTCTGTTTCATAAGATCAAGACTCATAATCGACTCACTGGATCGATTCTAAAAAGACTCTTTTAGACATAAATTCACTCGCTCACATTCTATTCTGTTTTAATCAAACATTTGTTTTGATCTTTGCCTACTCAATTACCACACTTGAATATTTCAACTCGTTTTCTTAATACCGTGGAGCGTAAATATTCTTACCTCGTGTCCGAGTTAGAATCTATCTACCCCGAGTTTACGCGTTTACAATTTTGTGTCATCTAGAATTGAGTTAGAATTCTAGCCAGCATCACTCTCTAGCTAGGAGTCATGGAGAGTTGAACCACACCTTAGGCCCAACTACATAATATGCCATTCTTCCCTCTCTGTTCCTCTCAGCACATTCCAGCTCCATACTTGGGGATGAGATCACGGGAATGCCTTTCACATGCCAAACAGTTTCAAGCAAAGGCTTTGGCACAGTATGCCTATTGACACACTTATTTTAGTTCACATCAGAGATTTATCAAAATGGTTGAGATACATCGTATAACGGTTACTAGAACCTCTTGGCATTTGTGAAGTCATTGAGGTGGCACCAACAAGGCTATTGGCACTTACTCGCGAGTTTGATAGCGACTAGTGTTAACCAATCAGCAGTATGTTAAGGTTTTTGCGTCGAACATTTGGAAAGGTTTATTTTATCCAAATTGCTAATTTGCACTCTGCAGCATGAAGCATCTTTATTACAGTTTAACAATTTCGTCCAAGTGCAAAGAAATAGCTCATGACATTAATGCTACCCGGTGCCTTATTATTAATTTTGCGATTGAAGGCAGGGCCGTCTCATAGTTCCCGGAGGCTCTAGGCGGACTCCAAATTTGGGATTTTTAAGTATCACTAATAGCTCGATTTTTTTTAAAATATAACATTCATACGTATATGAAAACACCGGGGTACCAAAATACACCCCCAAATTTTTTGTAGGCAATCTGTATGGACAAACTCAACACAACTCCGAGAGTAGAAACTCAATCAAGGAAAATGTCTAGAGTTATATCTCTATCTCTCTTGAGATTAGAACGTTTACAAAATTGAATCCGTGAACCTAATACCACCGAAAGTTCTTGGATTGTACAAAAGACCAATATCCAATGATCAATCAAGTCGTATCCAACAAACTAGGTCGGACGTATCTACTATGATTGATCAATGCACAACATGTGATATTTCAATTATAAAGATAAACAATATAATGCGAAAAAAGAAATAACACAGGCACCAAAAAATTTGTTAATGAGAAAACCTCAAATGAAGAAAAACCTCGGGACCTAGTCCAAATTGAACACCAAATTGTATTAAGCCGTTATAGACACTAGCATACTACCAATTAACTTCGTTCTGAAATTTAGTTGAGCCATAAAAGGAAATCCACTGATTAAGGTACAGTCGCGCTCCTTACGCCTTTTGAATCCCAGCAGGACTCTGCGCAATTGATTCCCTTAGATGGCGTCACACCAACTAAGAGTTGCTTCAATTCAATTGAAGCCTTTAAACCAAATCTTCCTCCCACATATTAAGCATATATTTCCTGATTTACGATCGAAATGGATGATCAGATCAAACGTAGGATCAAGGTGATAGAAATCGATAGCAATTTGACAGAAGTCTAGCTATCCTCAAAATTTGGACTTATGCAACCCGAAGTGCAACCTAGATTATTATTCAACTCACAAGTATAAAACTTGCAGAATCACAAAGTTTGAGATGAAGAGAACTCTGTGATTTCTATCTATCTTGTTCAAGAGATAAATTAACAACGAACAAGATTAAGATACTCAAGTTATCAAGATAAAATATAACTGGTTCTGGCTTCACGAATCCCAATGAAGTCTTTGATAGTCGCTAACCAAAAAGTAGTGCCGAGATTCGAAGATCCCAGTGCCAAGAGTTCCCCTTATATAGACATTCAAAGCATAGGTTTCTTTAGGTTTAAGCTAAGATAGCTTTGGAACCAAGCAAACAATATTCATCATTAGATGAAAACTTTGAATCTTATTCACATAAACAAGATATACACCCTGGTTAGGTAAATCGTAACCGAACCGTGTACAAAGACTATGTCCAACATGGTTAGCCGAAACTAGCCGACTTGAACTTAAAAGCTTCACACTCATTTTCATGAACACAAAAACATTGATCTTGAGTCACAATCATGTGATCAAATAAGTATAGTGTATTGAATAGATAAATCTGTCTCCCACAGAAATACCTAGAAATTTTTGTTACGTCTTTTGATAAATCAAGGTGAACAGGAACCAATTGATATACCGGACTTATATTCCCGAAGAACAGCCTAGAAATATCAATCAACTCACAATAATCTTAATCGTATGGTAGCGAAACAAGATATTGTGGAATCACAAACCATGAGACGAAGATGTTTGTGACTACTTTTTATCTTGCCTATCGGAGAATAAATCTCGAGCAAATCTTAGAGAAGATAGTACTCAATATGATAGAAAATAGCAAGATCAGAACACACAACTACAGAGAAAATAGTTGGGTTTGGCTTTACAATCCCAATGAAGTCTTCAAGTCGTTAACCTACAGGGTTTCGTGAAAAACCTAAGGTTAAAGGAGAATCAACTATAGTCGCAACTAGTATCACACATGAGGTGTGGGGATTAGGTTTCCCAGTTGCTAGAGTGCTCCTTTATATAGTCTTCAAATTAGGGTTTGCAATCAATGTTACCTTGGTAACAAAGCATTCAATATTCGCCGTTAGATGAAAACTGATTAGACTCAAGCTAATATCTTTCAACTGTTATATCGAACTTAGCTTGTTACACACAAATGAAAAGTGACTTCAATTAGATATGAGTAACCGTACCTAAACATGTACACCTTGTTGGCTCAACAATAGTTAACCGAAGTTAGCCATATGGACACTTTCATAACAACCATATTCATCTTAACCATAACTAGTTCAAATGAATCAAATGAAACTAGTTCTAGAGTTGTTCAATTTTTTATATTCACATAGAAGTATACAAGACACAATTGAAGCAAAATCGATTTTAATTCACTCGAATCAATTCATGAACATTATATCCACAGTTTGCAAAAGATTGCATTCCTTATTATATAAATGTATTAGTTCATAAACAAACCGAATTTAGAACATAACCTACTCAAGTATGCAAACGGGTATGCATACCTAAGTGGCCGGACCAAGTTTGGGTTCGCCAGTATGCGAACGGGTACGCATACCTTCTAAAACTCATTTGAATTTCCAGAACTTGAAACTTACGCAAGTACGCATACCGGTATGCATACTAAGATCCCGGACTTCCATAACCAACCAGTACGCATACGGGTATGCATACTATGGTTCCCGGACATGGACAACACATATGCAAGTACGCATACTGTGTTATATCCAATCATGGTCATTTGTTCTAAACTCCCATTTCACTCATTGAAACATTCTCGGAAGATGACAAAAGCTGTCTCACACAAACTATTATCTTCAAAGCAATTTTCAAGTGATCGAATGATCAATACGAAACATTCCGAGTCTACATCAAATGACTGTCTCACACAAATCGTGTAAGTTGTTACAAGGCGATGGTCACATGATCATCTTTTGACTTTCGTCAAGAATATAAGATGAACTTGGTTAAAGCGAAAGCTTACCAACACATACTTTGAGAAATATGTAAGCGAGTTAAACTCAGCTCGAAATATCAAATGTGTATAATCGAAGTCTATATAGCTATACGCTTTTGTCTCAAATAGGAGATAGAGTAGATAGACTTTTGAGTGATAGATGAGTTCAAGTCTCCATATACCTTTTGTTGATGAAGTTCCACAAGCTCCCCTTAGTAGTTTTTCGTCTTCAATCGATGAACGCCGTGAAGTCTAATGCTCAACTACACTTTCTATCCTAATCCGAGACTTAGCTATAAGTAGACTAGAAATCAAGACTTATAGTTTTGGCAACTAAACTTGACAACAAGCTTGAGATAGCAACGCTTGCGAGTTCGACCGAGCAGTGCTCTAACAATCTCCCTCTTTGTAAATTTTAGTGACAAAGCTATCAATACATATGGATTACAAAATAAATAAACTTTGTAGCTTCTCATCCAAATGCTTGATTTCCTTGATTCTTCAATATTACTCGAAATCTTCGTCACTTCCACGTACTCCACTGATTCTTAACGTGTTCAACTCAGCATCATTGTTGTTAAAGATCCGTAGATATAACAATGTTAAAACAATAGCTCTCAATCATTGTTATATAGTGTCATAGTATCATTACACAACATCAAAGTCCAATTGTATCACAACTTTGGCAACAATACTATGGTGATATGTATCACCCCCCCTAAGTCAATACTTCATCTCACAAGACCCCCCCCCCCCCCCCCCCACATAATGATCCGTAAACCATATGTATTTGTAGTGTGAACTACACATTAATTCTCCCCCTTTTTGTCAATATAAATTGGCAAAGGTACGAAAACTAGTGGGATCATAATGAAATTCTCATAGAGATACTTCAGGACTAAAAGAAAACATATCAACTTTGTTTAGATGCAATCATATAGTCGAAACTAAATGCAGTCATCAAGGAGTTTATAAAAATACAAGAAAACTCCTATAATATAATGCGGAAAAGAAATAACACAGACACCAGAAATTTTGTTAACGAGGAAACCGCAAATGCATAAAAACCCCGGGACCTAGTCCAGATTTGAACACCACACTGTATTAAGCCGCTAAAGACACTAGCCTACTACAAGTTAACTTCGGACTGGAATGTAGTTGAGCCCTAACCAACCTCACACTGATCAAGGTACAGTCGCGTTCCTTACTCCTTTGAATCCCAGCAGGACTCTACGCACTTGATTTCCTTAGCTTATCTCACCCACAACTAAGAGTTGCTATGACCCAAAGTCGAAGACTTGATAAACCAATCTGTCTCACACAGAAAACCTTTTATTGATGAAGTTCCCAAGCTCCCCTTAGTAGTTCTTCGTCTTCAATCGATGAACGCTGTGAAGTCTAATGCTCAACTACACTTTCTATCCTAATACGAGACTTAGCTATAAGTAGACTAGAAATCAAGACTTATAGTTTTTGCAACTAAACTTGACAACAAGCTTGAGATAGCAACGCTTGCGAGTTCGACCGAGCAGTGCTCTAACAAAATTAATTAGTAATGTAAATAATAAATATATTTATATGCTAAAAAGAAATTTTATATGCAAAAGTAAATTTTATATACGGATTGCGCCACTTGTAAATTATTGAAGAAAAGTATATTTTTGAAAAAATTAGTTTACACAAGCGAAATACATTTACTATTAACTTGGTTTTGCAAATCCTAAATTTGAAATCTCTTTAGGTTTATGAAAGTGTGGGTAGATGTTAATTAAAATAATTTGAATGTGTAAAGATGAATTTACTATTCGTAATATATGGGTACACATTACCTCCATTTTTTTTTATATACGAATAGGACCAAACATGCCTAACAATAGGTGATAGAATAATATCCAAATTCATCGAATCAAGCATAAATATCAACATATATTTAAGATCTTGTTCAAGAAGGTGTGGTAGAGTGAATGCACGGTTGAACCTATATACCTTGGTATGTCAAGTATGTTAAGTTTTAGATTCCAAAACTATTTCTTAGTTTTTCCTACTAAAATCAACTTCAGTTTGGAATACTTTAGGTAACAAAGTCTTAGGATTTTTCAATTTACTCAAGAAGAACGAAAAATTGATGATCACACGTAGAAATCAATTTAAAGAAACTTCATCGAGGTAAGTAACGAAGATTGGTCTTTCCTTTCAGATTCTTTTCCATTCTGTCTATCTATCTATCGTACCAAAGGTTTAGAACTTTAGCGACTGATCGTATTTAAAGAATATCATATCAAGGATTAGAGTTTGTTAAGTCTAGTGATATTTCAACTTCCCAAGATCTTTGTTGTCGAGAACTCGTTACTAAGATTGAGAGAAAGCACAAGTGTTATAATGAAAACCTCAATACTTTCAAATTCATTCTTGAGTTTGTAAGGTTTTGTTTAGGTAGTTTCCTACTGATGTTATTCATGAACTCAAAAGTTTGAGTTTGTGAATCTATTTCTTGTAGAACTCAAAAAAGAGAGTCAATAAGTCAATTGTGTTCGCAAAGCTAAATAGGTGAGTTCGCGAACCTATTCAAGAGAATTTCTTATGAGACCTTTTTCACATTTGAATTTGTGAACCTAAAAGGTTTAGTTCGCGAACCTAAAAGGTTGAGTTCGCGAACGTAGTGAAGAAATTTTTCCTGAAACTTAACGTTATTTGAGTTTGCGAACCTAAAAGGTTGAGTTCGCGATACAAGAAAATTCTCTTGTGACTTTTTGAGCATTGGAGTTCACAAACCTAAGGGCTTAAATATTTCCTATAACTTTATTGACAACGAACCTACAAAGATTTCAAATTTTATTTCTCTCTTATGAGTTCACGAACTCATCACTTGAGTTTACGTACCTAAAGACTTAACGTGTCAACCTAATACACTATTGGCTTTGGACTCATTCATTCTTCTTTAATTTTCAAGGTAAACTTTTCACATGCTTAGGATTTTTTTTATAGCTAATTCCTTAATTTGTATGGAAAGTTTTTTGAGTTCTTTTTAAGAAGTTATTTAGCTCAAGATTCAAACTTTTAGATCTTCTTTTATATAGTTGCCTCTTTGTACAAATTTTCTATTCTTATTAGTTTGGAGTTATCTTTGGTAGCAATTATTTTCATAGAATTTACTTGAGCTAACAATTGTCTACAACTTCAAACTAAGGAAAGAACCTCACTGCAAGTCCAACTTTTACCAAATAAATATTTTTTTTGCCTAAGGAAACAAATTAGATTAAGCAATCGAGAATTAACTTTGGTTGTAAGAAATTCATTGTTTACACCTTAAGCAACCCATCCTTGATTGGTTACTATACAATACTGAAAACTCAATCCCTACACACTTGTGTATCTTGTTGAAAATTTTGTCCTCGAAAACCTAGGATGTTCGTCATCTAAGGTTCGACTTTGAAAGACTTCACCTGGGATTCGTGAAGCATAGGTACAACCTATCTTCAAAAGATAGGTAGTTTCGTGACTATATTTTTATTTATTTTATTTGCAATTCTTGTCCATTCTAAGGTCATTCCCTTCTGATATAAGGCATTTCAAAAATCACTGATCAAATCCATATTTTAGTTTTCGATTATTGATTTGATTAACTAACAGTGGTTGAACCTTGATATTTACCTAGTTTGTTTATTTCATGAATGTTTCTCTTTTGATATAAGGTCACTCGAACTAGATCAAAGATCCACAAAGTTCAGATATGTTTTTAGATCTGAAAATAGGCTTGTGATCATCCATTGTTAACAGATTCTGCTTTGTGCGTGATTGACCATAAGAGAATCAAGTTAAATATATGTGTAGGTACATTGAAGACCGAAGATTTGAAGACAATAAGATTTCTGATTAGTTTCTGATCCTTGTGATATATTTCGTGCACACTTGATTGACTGGGATTCGACATAACTTGTTTATATTGATAGACATCTTATAACTTGTCGTATAGATCAACGATTTACCGTTTGGTGGTTCTTTTCAGGATCCGAATCTGATAGGTTGTGAACTAAGATTTCATTATCTCGATAATCTAGATCTTGATTGGTCTAAACCGATAAAAATAAGTTTATTTTTTCAAGTGGAAGAGCCTTTGTATAACTCAACAATATCTCTAATTTAGTTCTTGAAATTTAGAGCAGTTACCGAACACAGATTAATCATTTACTGTTTCGGAATACGATCCAAATGAGTCTTCACAGAGGGTGAAACAACTTAAGATAGTGGACTCTATCTTAGGATTCACGTGCGTTGCCTATATTGGTAGTATGCTTAGAGATAGTGAAGGAACTAGGTAACTTGGAGTTAGTTTACTTGGTCTCAACTATACGAAGTTGATAGTAGTCTTTGTATAGCAGCTCAATTCCGAGAGTATTCAAAACTGGACTAGGTCCCGAGGTTTTTCTGCATTTACGATTTCCTCGTTAAAAAATATGTTGTTGTGTGCTTTTACTTTACTTTCCGCATTATAGTTATTTTTTTAGTTATAATAAAGTAATTGCACTATACGTTAATCAAACATTTGATTTGATCCCATAGTTGGTTCGGTCCGAACTTATACTATATATCAAGTGTACATCTTGTGGTTGTTATCCTCTTGACACTCTCTGTCTATATTAGATCACACAAGGTGTGTGTCATATAGGGTGATATCGAAAATATTGTGTTGTATTTGGTACCCTCGTCATTTCAATCGTTATAATAAAAAGTACAAACAAGTTATACGATAATCAATCCTTGTGATTCAGGAATATTTTACTGAGATTAACCAAGGTGTTTCTTGTTTGCTTTAATCTGCACTAAAGTTCAAGTGAGCAATTTTCTATAAATTCTGTAACGAAAAAGTTGACGATATACTTGGTACTCTCCCCTCTTCAATGTGTAATTCCAACAATTAATTTAAATATTGTTACAACATTGTTAGTTAAAATAAAATCAAGGATACACCGCATTCATTTATGAATGTTGTTAGATTGTTTCGATGGCATTATGTAGTTGTTTGACTTTCAGTTCTCTTCTATGTTTATAGTTTGGAGTCTTTGGACAATGTATACTAGGGTTGTCGTGCATAATATCAACGAAATGGGAGAACATGTCTAGACTTGAAAGTTCGTCAAGGTGTTCAGAATTCGTCAATATGCATGTATGAGAATTACAAACACATGGGATGATCCGCAAAGCAATGGACATAGATGAGAATTTGAAATAATCCATATGAATTGTTTATTTTTAATTATCTTTAGAATGGTTACATCAATGTCCCAATGCTCGTGTTCTGGTTTGTCCCCTCACCCCACCCTTCCCAAGGCAGTAGTCATCTAGTTTATCATATTAATATCTCAAATACTTGTAAGATTTTGGATATCAAAGATTTATCACGTAAAAGATAGTCCGGATGGTCTTCATAAAGGTCTAGTGAAGTCTTCAAAGTCGCAACCTAGTTATGTTTCACAATGAAACCTAGGTATTTTAAGGACGACTCTAGTCGCAGCTAGTATACATCTTGTAGGGGTTGAGATTATACGTTGCAGAGAATCATCTATTTATAATGATGTAACGTGCTAGATTGCTTAAGGTTCGAGCAAATTTTCTTGTGATCAAATCAAGTTTGTGAACTAGTTTCTATGTTTAAGAATTACTTTGATCCCAAGCAAACTAAAGTTCTCAACATAGATTGATTCCGAAGAATAGAAACCATGTAAGCATGTGAGAAGTTTTCCTTGTAACAAAAAAAGAATGCGCACTTGTGTATTTGTCGATTAAGGAACCGTGCATAAAAGTTAGGTCACGAATAACCACGTATAATTCGTTAACCATCAAGTAGTGTTGGAGATCAATAACACCCAAAAAACAAATCAGTTTGCGAATTAAGAAAATTGATTCGCAAACTCAATATGTTTGAAGTGTCCAAGAACATACACGAAATTATATAGTTCGTGAACATGCAAAATTTCAAAAATTATCGAGGAACACCTTGAAATTGCATAGTTCACAAACTGAAAAATTAGTTTGTGAATATTTTTGCTCCTCGAAGTTCAGTAAAACCAATAAATTGCATAGTTCGCAAACTAAAAATTCAATTTGAGAAGAAAAGTATAATTTGATGTTTTTAGGTTTATAGTTCACAGATATAGTGTTTTTAACAACAAAAATTATTCTCAACATCAAAAGTGATAGGACCTATGAACATACAATGCTTGAGTTCATGTTTCAAGATTTGTCAAGTACAAGCTTGAATTCAAAACTTCTTCTTTATGATTTAATATATACTAAAGCCACATTACATTGGCTTTGAAGATAAAATGGTAGAAATAATGATTAAATAAGATGGCCAGTCTTCACATATTTGTGGATGGAGTTTTCGCAGATGCCTTTGTTGTTCTCCGGTCTTCAATTTTCGATGATATTCCGTGATTTCTAGTACTCAACGACAAGCTTAACATACCAATACTTGCGGCTCAACCAAGCAATGCTCTAACAAAGATCTTAATTTCAATGAGTTGATACTTGATGTTATGGTCTTTTATAGTTCAATTATTTCAGTTGTAATATACTTTTCCAATTAGTTGTAACATCAAATTTATAATGGCATTTTCTGGAAGAATTCCTCAACTACCACGATCCTATTAATGGCATCACCACAAGGAATAACCACGGTTTTAGTGGCGGAAACATGGACCTATGCTTATGACGATCAGAACATCAACAGACAACAATGGACAAAAATTTACTTGAGAGTCAAACTCACAAAACCTCATCCTTTCACCACAACCTGAATCGAGACTCCATCGTACTTGTGAGATATGGTCAACAAAATCAGAGCCCTTCTGCAATCTATTCTGCACCATACAAACTACCACATTTATAGAGAGACCAACCAGGCGACAAAATGCACTAGTAAATCAGGCGGCAGACAGATATAGTGATATTCATCAAGTTTTGATGAAGTTACTGAAAGAGAGGATATCTAAATTATTTTGAAAATAACTGCTTAATACAGTACATTCTAATGTTATAAAATGTACAAACATAGATGGCTAATTGCGATTGAAAGTAGTACGTTGCACTTACAGAAAAAACAACATTCAATTACAGCTAGAAGAAGTATGACAATCAACCACTATGTAACATCACTAAAAAGTCAACTTGTAAGAAGAATTAAAACTTGGGCCCTAACAATATGAGGCTCTAGGCAACAGCCCAGCTGGCCTGGTCCATGAAACGGTTCTCATTGAAGGGCTAAAGAATACACAACCGATTAGACAATGAAAATATGAAATACAACCAAAGAACGTGAATCCCAATTCTTATTGGTCTTACTTTTTTTCTCCTCCAACTGGCAACTATGTAGGTGACTCAGTAAACTCCCACTGTGCGGTGCTGTACAGAACCATGCCAATTGCCATAAGCATACTAATAGATTCGACAGAATATAATTTGCACTTGACGGCCTCTAACAAGCTTACGATAGATGCACTTCATGAGTTGACAAACCCGGTTACTAAGGTGCAAATAGGCAAACCCACCTTGGGATCAGTTCAAAATATAAAATCCTTTTGAGGATTATGTTTGTAATCTGGGTAAGGTCGAACACGTACTTAAGTCGTGTTATGCCTAGTTCAATAGTTAATACTTATCAAACTGTACATGACAATCCATATAGAACACGTATTCAAGTCGTGTTATACTTAATTCAATAGTTAATACCTGTTGGATTTATTTTTCAACTTACAAAGGCTGGGGTCATCTATAGTTGTATGGAAAATTTGTAATTAGCCTTTTTTAGCCAATGGTGAACTAGATAGAGGTGGTTACCATGAACTTACAGATTCTTCAGTCTTTTTTATTCTGGTTTGAATATTGCTCTATAGCCAAGTCAGTCCACCAAAAGAAAAGGCAAGGTTTTTTCCTCAACTGGATATATTGGCATTATAATTAAGAAATTGTGAACCTGAAGGCATCATAAGAAGAAAAGAGATATTGAAGGTATTAAAGGTGCCTAGTATTGGCATATAAATGATGTGCACTAAGCTAGCAATAATAAGTTACTGCTGAAGGCAATGGAAGAAGCTAGTGTAGATGCAAATGAATTAATACACCAGCAAGATCATGGAAAAAGATTTAGAAAAACTGTGAAAATTGTTATGAGGAAACAAGAATTGGACCGTTTTATGAAAACTATCTCATCATCGAGTGATCTAAGCATAGTGAAGATTGTTAATTCTCGTCATCAAGCGGTACCCCCATCAGCCTCACCGACAACAAAGTTGTTAGAACAATCTCGGTTTCAACTTACAAGGAGCAGTAAGAGTATAATTATATGTAAGCAAAAGAGAGATCAATTCGATTATAACCATCACCAGAGCAAGGAAAATACTGGCAGGTGTTGGAGGCCTGTTCTTTCAGGTATTCCGGAGTAATACCTATGAAGCATGAGACCATCGGGTATAGCTTGTATTATAGTCTTCTTTATGTTTTGTGCATTCACTTATAAGCTTTGGCAAAATGAAAGAAAACTGATTGTGCATAGTTTCTATTTTCTACTGTAAGATTTTATTTCATTCTAGGAAGTGTCTGTTGGATAATTTTTCACCAAAAACATCCTGGGCCTCGATTTTGGTGATTTTTTTTAGCCTCCATTATTGTTATTTATGTGGCCAGGGTAGACCAACTTCTCCTCTTGGACCCAAATCTTAAGTTCTACATTTTGCTTTATAACACATGACATGACACAACGGTGAAGCTATACTTTAGCTAAGCAAGCTTTGCAATCCAGCGGTCTAACAAATGGTTTTCCAACCCCCTGCTATGCTCAATTGGCATGTTTGTACTCGTTAGAGTTTCCTGTTGAATGAAGTTTTATGATACTCTTCTAACTATTTTCTCCTTGCTAAAAAAAGAAGTCATGTCTCTAAGTTTGGCGGACGAAGGATGAAGACCGAGAAAGATATTTTGTCTTTGCTTCTTGTTTCCATAAAGGTGAGAAAAACTTTTAGATAATGAAAAACACAGTAATAATAAATTCGAGAGCCATGGCACTTCTCATTCAAAATGAAAATTTTAATCAAATCTGATCCTATTATGATTGAGGGAATCCGTTTCCGCCCCAAATTCAATCAACCACTCTTTCAAGTGAAAAAGTGGTCCAATGTCTTTACTGTACGGCAAATGGTTTGTCGTATGAAAACTAGGATCCAAATGATTTTATTTCATTTTTTGTCGTTTGGGAGCTTTTAAAAAAAAAATTTATTGGACGACACTTTGTTAGCCATCCAAAATAAATTTCTAGCTCTTTTATATATTTTTAACTGGTTTTGGGTCCGCCAATTAATTTTGTCTGATATTTTTATATAATAAGTTATTATTTTGGGTCCCACTTAATTAATTTTTTTTTGCTTTTTTTTAATACATTTGAAGAAAAAAATTGGTTCATTTCCATTTAATAAATCTTTTTATCCCGTAATAGGATATATATGCATCAGATTGTCACTCACCCATCTTGAAAGGAATAGAGTGTTTTAGCTCTTGTCCTAAAGGAGAATAGATATGTGTGTGCAAGACCTTTTACAAACAGATTTTTTCGGTATTTCTCTCTCATGTGATTTTGAGATGAGGTTCTTCATTCTTTCTTGTTTGATTTATTTCTAGATTAGTTTTAATCAAAATCCTCACTATACTTTGTGAATCAAAATCCTTCGAAATATCATGGATTCATAAAGATAATTCTAGGGATCTAAAATTCTTGGAAAGATATAAGGGCATGAATAACTAGATGTCTCTATCGGAAGAATCTGTTTGTTGGGTTCGTAAAAGTGTATATTAGGAGTTGTTTTCAACAGGCGGTGGTACTAATTGAGATGTGTTCAAATAATTTTGGAAATTTCCTTGAGATTGTAAAGTTTGAATCTATTAAAGGTTCACATCAGAGATTTATCTGAATTCCTTGTGGAATTGCAAGTTCTGTTTTAAAATCCTTTTGGTCTTCTATGCTTTCAACTTCTATTTCCTATTCTTCTTTTGTTTTAAGTCTGAGTAACTCACATGGAGGATTTGTTTGTATCAGTTTACAATTTTGGTTTAGCTTTGGAGGTTCTTCATCATCATGCTGGATATAACAAAACTGAAAGTGTAAAGAAGTGTAATTGGTCTGGAAGCTTAGGGTTACGAAGCATCACTGGCAAATTGGCTTTCGTCAATGTCAAGTCTAAGATGATTTTTTATCAGTTTAGAGAAGAACGGATCCTTTATATCAGCAAACTAATTTTTTTATAAGATATTGGAAACATGATCATTCTCACATCAATATGGTTACATGTTTTGAGTCTCATTGGATTGGCATTAAAGGTTTACCATTCCTATGGAAGTTAAAGTCATTTGAGGCTATTGTTTCTACTTGGGGATTTATTTTAAAGTTCTTAACTCAACTATTCAAATTTTTAAGCTTTATAGCTGTAAGATTAGTGTCCATGTTAATCTAAGTAAAATCCCAATTGTTGCTAAGTTTATTGGTCATTGGGTGAGTATCGAATGGATTTAAGCTCATGTTGTCAATGATTTACCTCTAAATCAAGGTCGGAATCCAAAGGCAAGGATAAAATCGGTGGTGGTGAATCCAGAGAATGAGAATACTTAAATACTTACTTTTCAAAATTCATTAAGTCATATAATCAAGGAGAAATATCTTCCGGTGTCAAGTTTACCCAGAAGAACTAGTCCCAAGATATTTCTAGTTCAAAACTCATTGAAATCCATCTCGTCAAATAGGTGGTAAGAAAACTGAATAAGGTTTGGAGAAGAGTGATTGAGTTTCAGTTAAGGGGTAACCAAAGTAGTAAGAAGCATTCTGCGCTTAATGGTGAAGTATGTATCCCTAAGGTTACGGTCGCATGAAGAAATCTAGATGGGTAATAAGTCATAATATGGACCCAATGGGGGAAGTGTACTCTTCATTCATATTAATGAATCGAGGTTCAATTCTGTTCTTCTCCATGACTCAGTTCACCATGATTTATTAAATAATAATATGGACCTAATAGTAGGGGGTATACTAGTTTATTTTGAATCCAAGTTTGGACTCAGATATCGGCTCTACTCTTGTCTATGATTTAACACTTCAGGTTACGATATGAACCAGATGGGGGGAGTGGTTTCTGGATTTGACTCGAAAATCGGCTCTACTCTTGTCCACAATCAGAATCTTCACCGACCGTTAAAAAGCTTTTTAAAATTTAAATATTTTGAAACGTAACCATACTTTCAATAGGATGTTGCAAAAATGTTATTCAATTATTGAGTTCCAAAAGAAGCTAGATTACCAGCTAGCTTTTAATGAAAAGTTAGGTATCTCTATTACGCATTCTAATATAATGTTAATCAATAAGGATTTAGTTGAGCAAACTTGTAATTGTCGATGATGATGGATTAAAAAATTATAATTCATATAGTTATATTCACAAGGAGACACTGGAGGATGAAAATGAAAATCAAACAATGTTGCCAAGTGTTCATTTGAATCTGGACATTAAGAATAAAGAGCGGGTTTTAACCTAATTGTTTTTAGGGCTAGTGATGGTTCTTAATGGAATATAAAATTTCAAGTTGGAAAATAAAGGGATTAGGTCAGGATCACAAAATTTTTTTTCTTTTTTTTCCGAAAAACTTTAATTGTATTCATTAATAATAGCTCGATTTGACATCAGGATAACAAGCTTATTGCAATAACAAAGGCCATCCATAAAAATAATCCAACAACTGGCATTATCATTCAATAATCAAAACGTGAAGTTGTTGACGATGTATGGGGAAGTAATAAATATAATTATTTATATGTCCTCTCTTTTGTCGCTTCTGGAGGAATTATAGTAATGTCGAAGGAGGGGATTGTTTCCAACTTTGATCAATTGGTAGGAGGTTTCTCTCTATCTATCAAACTTAAGAATTTATCTGATGATTTTGAAGGACTTTTCACTTCTGTATATGGGGCTTATGACCCTGGTTATTGTCAGCGGTTCTGGCAGGAATTGAAAGATATAGTCTTATTTTTTATGATCATTGGGTTATGGGTGGAGAATTTAATGCAATTCTTTTTCAAGTAATACATAGAAATTTACTTGGTGATGTGAAAAAGAGGGGGTACAACAACCACACCCAATATTTCGCTTAGCAATCTGTATGGACAACTCCAATATACATTTAAGAGAATCAACTAGACAGTCAGACTCAATCTTAAGAAAAGTATATCAAAGAGTTATATCTCAATTTCTCAATTCAATTCGCAATCAAACAAATAGGAATTTGCGAGACCGATTGAATATAAGAAATAACTTGGACGATATCAAAAACCAATATCCAAGTGTCAATCAATTTAATCAACAACCAAAGGTTGGATTCACAACTGATTGAACTTACGCACAACCTGTGATATTTCAATTATATAGAAAATATAATGCGGAAAAGAAATAACACAGACACCAGAAATTTTGTTAACGAGGAAACTGCAAATGCAGAAAAACCCCGGGACCTAGTACAGATTTGAAAACCACACTGTATTAAGCCGCTACAGACACTAGACTACTCCAAGTTAACTTAGGACTGGAATGTAGTTGAGCCCTAACCAATCTCACACTGATCAAGGTACAGTCGCGTTCCTTAAGCCTCTAGAACCACGCCGGATTCTACGCACTTGATTCCCTTAGATGATCTCACCCACAACTAAGAGTTGATACGACCCGAAGTAGAAGACTTGATAAACCAATCTGTCTCACACAGAAAAGTCTATTGAATAGATAAATCTGTCTCCCACAGATAAACCTATGAGTTTTGTTCCGTATTTTGATAAATCAAGGTGAACACTAACCAATTGATATACCGGACTTATATTCCCCAAGAACAGCCAAGAATTATCAATCACCTCACAATAGTCTTAATCGTATGGTAGTGATAGCCGCATTTATGTGTCTATGTTAGTACCCATTTTTGTACTTATTTTGGTATTTTATCTCTTTGTAGGTATTTTTGGAGAAATAAGCTTTTGCGGCGAAATTGGATCGAAAAGTTGATAAATGCAACCCAAGGGACGAGTGTTATGCGGACTCCAGCAACGGATAAGGGGCGACCACTGGATAAGGGGTAACCTTTCCCATTCACGTTAAAATTCTGTTTTTGGCGGGAAACCAAAACCAAAAAAGAAAACATGTTTCTGGCAGTTTTGGTGGTAGTGATTTGGAGGAGTTTGAGGTCGGCTAAACCTCTGATTTTCATAGGATAGACTCCTTATGAGTCTAGGAATCTAATATGGGTGTTGAAATCAATTAAATTGGGCTCAATCGACGGATTTTTATCTCAACAACAAAATATGGAAAGTCACGTGTGTGACCTGTTTTAGGAAATTTTATAGAGATTAAAGTGCTATAAACCTTCCCAAAGATTGGTATATATCTACTGAAGAGTTTAGAATCAAAAGGAAAGCTCAGAAACGCGTATAAATTCTAAAACAAGAAATTGCCGCAACTTTGCCGTGAAGAGAAAGGAAGAGATTTTGGAGAGATTTTGGAGAGATTTAATCGCTCTTTTTGATATAAATAGATTGGTTGGGTCATATAGAAGGGTGTCGAGAGTTTGGGGACTTTAGGAGGGCTGAGGAGTGAGAAATCAAGACGAACAGCAAGCTTCCTGCTGCTGTTTTCTGTTGGTGCAGGGAAGAAGAAGCCGAAGAACATTGACCCACAAAGAACAGTCGCAGACGAGTATCGTTCTTCAACAGTAGACCACATTTATCGTTTATAAACAACACTTGATTGTAACGGTGACTTCTGTAACGACCATTAAGTGTTGCAGATTCGCTGTATTATTATTTCTCTTCAATAAAAACACCTTTTGAGCCATGTTTCAATCTTTTGAGTGTGTTTTTGATATGAGGAGCTAAACCCAAACATTGGGACGACGGAGGGAGTCGATTTTCATCATATGGTAAATTTAATTTATTCTTTTTATGACTTTTGCATTAATTTAAAATTGAAATATGATTTGAATTAATTAGTTGTCATTTAATTTGATGATGTATGCTTAGCTTAAATGTTTTGATACATCATGCTTAGGATTTACAACTAATATTTTGAGAATCTACTTAGGCAAAAATAAGAGTCACCAAATCATATTTTATTTGGGTTATAATTGTTGAGAATAAATAAATTGAACCACATGCATGAGAATTGGCCAAATCCTTAGTCCCAATACCTCTCGCCCATTGTTTATAATTTTTGTTTATATATTTTTATTAAATTTAAAAACTCGAATCTTCACAATTCCGAGAGTCTGAACTCATTTACTACAACCACTTTAAAAATCACATCAATTTTTTGCGCCGCCGACGCGGATTTGTTTTTAGATTTAGAGTTTTTAGATTATTTATTTTTTCTTTTTTTTCTTTGTTCTTTTTTTACGTTTCTTGGGTATTTGTCTTTTTGTTGCAGGTTTTGAATCAAAAAGGAATTGGAGACGAAAGACCTGGAGGATAAAAAGCTAGACAAAGCGAAAAGAACGGAGGAAAGACGAAGATATTTTTTTTAATTAATTAGATTTTATTTTATTTAGATTTTATTTTTAGAAATTGTAAATAGGACTTTATTTTTGTAAATTTTTATTTTTATTTTTGGGACATTGGACTTTAATTATTGTTTTTAAAACCCTACGGAAGGGTAATTAAATACAAAACTGTTTGCAGGGAAGGACGACGATTACGATATCGTCTCGGCCCCTCGGGTTCGCACATTGACACAGGAGTCAGTGGCCCGAGTCGACTACAGCGGTTCTTTGCCGTCTGGTACGGGAGGTAAGCTTCTAAACACCCGCGAATCCCCTGTCAGCGGGTTTACTGTCTTCCTTAAGGTGCATATATGTTGAGGCTTTGAATACGGATTTTAATTTCCTAGTAAAGGGCAAGGCCAGGCCATACAAGATAAGGGTTCGGATTTCATCACCGTTCTCTTCTTGCCCGTCTTAGGAAAACGATACCTAACGCGAACCTAAGCATTAAAATATTGACTAGAACGAGACCGATAGGGTAACGAGCTTAATAGGAAAGTCGTTCAAAAGGATCGTATTGGGTATCTTGTTAGCCTAACTCGAAGTTCAGGAAGATTACTGTAAGTCGATTAGAGCCGCATTGTAACCCAGGGAAGCGTTGCCAAAGAGGTGGGGGTATCAAAGCTCCTCTGAGATTCCCCTACTTCTCTTCGACTTACTTTATTCGGATTGTTCTAGAGAGGTTTGCTAAAACTATACCTAGTTGCCTCTTGGAAGGATAGAAGCTGGTCTAGAAACAATCTAAGGGAGCCATCATGCTTTTTGTTTGCTAGATTTTATAGGTTTGATTTGGTCGAGTCAGCCTTGTTTGTGATTGTGTAGAATTCCCTTGCAATTAAGAATGTCGAACTAGTATGATAAAAGCCAATACAATGAGTATCGACCTGAATTTGAATATGGACATCATCATTTTTATGACCATGGTGGGAATAGTAGTTGGGAATGCCAACCTTTTCAAGGTTATGGTTCATACCATGGTGATCCCAATTACTATCCACACACACACCGGTCATACGAGCAAGAAAATAAGGATTATTATAGTGCTAGTACCTCGTCTTTGGACAATACAATCAAACTGTTGAAAACTAGTCCTTATTATGATCCTTCTGTTCCTATTTATGATCCTTCTGTATCTTTAGAAGAGTCTCTTAAGCAGTTAACTGGGCAAACAAATAGGTTTATGTCGGAAATGAATAGACAAACTGCACCATTGAGAAAACTTTCTATAGAGGAATCCCTCAAGCTGATGGCTGAGACGAACGAAAGACTTGCTCGAAATAATCTTAATTTCCAATACAGTGTTTCCAATAATACCCTTGAAAATAATGATAGTTATTTGCATAATCAAGATGACGAGGTTAGAATTAACACTACATGTTTAGATGAGGTTCAACCATTTCCATGCTATTATAATGACGATTATGATGAAGATAGTGTTGCTGAAGAATCTGAAATATGTAGGCATAGTGATCAGGAATTTGTTACTCCAATTGAGCTTTATAATGATAATGTTATTTCTAGTTCAAATCCAAATAATTTTAAAAATTATTCACCTATTCAAAAGGACGAGGATTTGTCTAGAGATATCCCCGTTTTAGACGATGTAGTATTTCCTTTTGATTACGAAGCCAATAATGGTTTAGAGGAACGAGTTTATTCTGAAAATACTGTTTTATTGTCTAGTGATTTAGAAACAATAGTCTTAGACAAAGAAAATGAACTCGTAGAGATGTGTGAGGATGAACTTGACTTAGAAGAATCAATTGCCAATTTTCAGGAATCTGATGACCTAGAAATTAGGGAGATTGTGACTAGTCTAACTAGAGACACTGAAAACTCTAAGTTTGGGGGTGATTATCATTCTCCATGTGCTTTAACTCTTAGAAAGGTCCCTCACTTGGGACTTGACATATGTGCCTCAACCGTTTTAACAGATTATCTTCATACACGTTTCCTGAATCTAGTGATGTCCATAAGGAAGTTCAGTTGTTAGAAACCCATCCTCTGGTTGATGTGGTTTACCCAGGCTGTGATACCCCGGTTGACTTTGTTTTCCCACCAAATATTTTTCTTCCCAATGTGGGAATATATAGATTTCAAATGTGTCACCTATTAGGTTCTGAGACTAAGCCTAAGTACTTTAGGTTAATAACATTGACACATTTGCTTAAGAATGACCACTACTCTCATTGTGGTCAATTATGTAAGTCAAACCTGATTGACTTAGAGGATCCTCAATTATTTAGGTTATTATTATGTGCTTCTAAGTTCTTATTTGAGTTTCTACAGACTCTAGGACCTAATAATTTGGATCTCACTTATGAGGGAATGCATCCAATGAAAATATTTTATTTAGACCCTTTCATAGAGCCTGAACCTGAACCACAATTAGATATAGATATTCTAATCAGGAAACTAGGCAAGGGTTTGCTCGGTTTGTTCATTTTCTTGGCATGTTGCAGATTCCTTTTACTTGTGATAGCTCTATTTGGTTTTGAAGACCCACAGTTATTCCGACTGTTACTTTATGATTCGAGTGACTAATTCTTTCCTAGTCTGGCTGAAGACGTTAAACTTAGCACTTCTTGGGAGGTAACCCATGCTCATGCAACACGGTAATATCTTTCCTTAACTCTTTTGCTTCAAATGGTAACAGTTTCTCCTTGTTCATGCTTTTAATTTTATCTTTAGAACATTGAGGACAATGTTAGATTTAAGTTTGGGGGTATGGGAGAAACTTTTTAGTTGCATTATAAACTCCAGAGCCAAGAAATTTATGCCTATTAAGGATGGCACTAACCAATCTAAGTGGATGGAAGCATTTTGGTTTTAGGAGTTGAGGGACCAATCTGACTAGATGGAAACATCTATAAGAGTCTATTCATAAAAGCACAGAGCTCAGGTGTTAGAAATAACATGATAGTTTCACCGTATCTCGGAATCATCTTATTACTTCTGTTTTTGTTTTTGCAAATTTTTATCTTGATGTCTGCTGGGTTGAAATAGAGTGATTGAGTTACTAAAAAAAA
>JAJJMB010009426.1:2936348-2947130 GCA_023531105.1 Papaver atlanticum | reverse complement strand
TGAGTTACTAAAAAAAAAAAAAAAAAAAAAGACCAGACTAATTAGACCAATCGGAATAAATATTAACACTTGGATAGCAATATGTGTGTGTTCTCCATGTCTCCGTCGCCTAAACAAGCGTGGAACGCAGGATCCACGGGAATTACCATGTAATATGCTGACAAGAAACATGCGCTTGGATCCAAAAGATCTAATCATGTCGTTAAAAAAAATAAAAATAAAAATAAAAATAAAAATAAATAAATAAAGGTTTATTATAAAGTCGATCACTGGTTCCCTTGTATATGCCAGCTGAGTTGATGTAGATTTAGGATTGTCGACCATTGGTTCCCTTGTATATGCCAGTTGTGTTGATATTAGTCCAGACCAGTATCTCAATCCACTAGGTCATAGGTTCATCTTGGCATTGAAGTCCATTCGCAACCATCTATTTCTATATCCATCTTCTTAATCTATTCATGTGATTTGTTTGATTCCGGATATTGATGTCCATAGTGCGACTATCTGAGTAGAGCTATGTCACTTATATATGAATTTAGTATGCTTGAGTGCAAACTCGTTTACAGCAATTGGAATTTCGCATCAGGGTACTTCCTCCCATAATCAATGAGTATGCCAACCAAGGAGGTTCTTTAGTGCCATTCCAAGGTTTTGCGTAGATAGCTAGGGTCTGGAGTAAAGGTTTTGTGGGTACACCTATGGTAAACCCTCCCGAGACTATAACTCGGCCACTAGGGCCACCTAGGGGTTTAAAGGCTTGTTGCACATGCTAAGTGCAATCGACGATGCCTGCGACAGTGAGTTAGGATTTTATTTTCTGTTTTTTATTTGCTCAGGACTAGCAAATAATAAGTTTTGGGGTATTTGATAGACGCATTTATGTGTCTATTTTCATCTCTATTGTGTATATTGTTAGCACCCATTTTTGTACTTATTTTGGTATTTTATCTCTTTGCAGGTGTTTTTGGAGAAATAAGCTTTTGCGGCGAAATTTGCTCGAAAAGTTGATAAATGCAACCCAAGGGACGAGTGTTATGCGGACTCCAGCAACGGATAAGGGGCGACCACTGGATAAGGGGTAACCTTTCCCATTCACGTTCAAATTCTGTTTTTGGCGGGAAACCAAAACCAAAACAGAAAACATGTTTCTTGCAGTTTTGGTGGTAGTGATTTGGAGGAGTTTGAGGTCGACTAAACCTATGATTTTCATAGGATAGACTCCTTATGGGTCTAGGAATCTAATATGGGTGTTGAAATCAATTAAACTGGGCTCAATCGACGGATTTTTATCTCAACAACAAAATATGGAAAGTCACGTGTGTGACCTGTTTTAGGAAATTTTATAGAGATTAAAATGCTATAAACCTTCCCAAAGATTGGTATATATCTAATGAAGAGTTTAGAATCAAAAGGAAAGCTCAGAAACGTGTATAAATTCTAAAACAAGAAATTGCCGCAACTTTGCCGTGAAGAGAAAGGAAGAGATTTTGGAAGATTTTGGAGAGATTTAATCGCTCTTTTTGATATAAATAGATTGGTTGGGTCATATAGAAGGGGTGTCGAGAGTTTGGGGACTTTAGGAGGGCTGAGGAGTGAGAAATCAAGACGAACAGCAAGCTTCATGCAGTTGTTTCCTCCTGGTGCAGGGAAGAAGAAGCCGAAGAACATTGACCCACAAAGAACAGTCGCAGACGAGTATCGTTCTTCAACAGCAGACCACATTTATCGTTTATAAACAGCACCTGATTGTAACGGTGACTTCTGTAACGACCATTAAGTGTTGCAGATTCGCTGTATTATTATTTTTCTTCAATAAAAACACCTTTTGAGCCATGTTTCAATCTTTTGAGTGCGTTTTTGATATGAGGAGCTAAACCCAAACATTAGGACGACGGAGGGAGTCGATTTTCATCATATGGTAAATTTAATTTATTCTTTTTATGACTTTTGCATTAATTTAAAATTGAAATATGATTTGAATTAATTAGTTGTCATTTAATTTGATGATGTATGCTTAGCTTAAATGTTTTGATACATCATGCTTAGGATTTACAACTAATATTTTGAGAATCTACTTAGGTAAAAATAAGAGTCACCATATCATATTTTATTTGGGTTATAATTGTTGAGAATAAATAAATTGAACCACATGCATGAGAATTGGCCAAATCCTTAGTCCCAATACCTCTCGCCCATTGTTTATAATTTTTGTTTATATATTTTTATTAAATTTAAAAACTCGAATCTTCACAAGTCCGAGAGTTTGAACTCATTTACTACAACCACTTTAAAAATCACATCAGGTAGCGAAAAAAGATATTATGGAATCACAAACGATGAGACGAAGATGTTTGTGACTACTTTTTATCTTATCTATCGGAGATTAAATCTCGAGCAAATCTTAGAAAAGATAATACTCAATCACGATAGAAAATAGCAAGATCAGAACACGCAACTACAGAGAATATAGTTGGGTCTGGCTTCACAATCCCAATGAAGTCTTCAAGTCGTTAACCTACAGGGTTTCGTAAAAAACCTAAGGTTAAAGGAGAATCGACTCTAGTCGCAACTAGTATCACACAGGAGGTGTGGGGATTAGGTTTCCCAATCGCTAGAGTTCTCCTTTATATAGTCTTCAAATCAGGGTTTGCAATCTAAGTTACCTTGGTAACAAAGCATTCAATATTCGCCGTTAGATGAAAACCTGATTATATTCAAGATAATATCTTTCAACCGTTAGATCGAACTTAGCTTGTTACACACAAATGAAAAGTGACTTCATTTCGATATGAGTAACCGTACCTAAACGTGTGTACCTTTGTTGCCTCAACAATAGTTAACCGAGGTTAGCCATATGAACACTTTCATATCAACCTTATTCATCTTAACCATAACTAGTTCAAATGACTCAAATGAAACTAGTTCTAGAGTTGTTCCATTGTTTATATTCTCATAGAAGTATACAAGACACAATTTAAGCAAAATCGATTTTGATTCAGTCGAATCAAGTCATGAACATTATAGCCATGGTTTGCAAAAGATTGCATTCCTTATTATATAAATGTATTAGTTCATGAACAAACTGATTTAAGAACATTATCCACTCAGGTATGCAAACGGATACACATACATAAATGGTCGGACGAAGTTTTGGTTCGCTAGTACGCGAACTGCTACGCATACCTTCCAAACTCAGCAGAAATTCCCGGACCTGAACCTCACGCCAGTACACGTACTGGTATGCGTACAAGGTTCCCGGACTTTCACCAAACCATGCAGTACGCATACGGGCATGGATACCATGGTTCCCGGACTTGGATTACATATATGCAAGTACGCATACTATGCTTATATCCAATTGTTCTAAACTCTTATTTCAATCATTGAAACATTCTCGAAGACGACAATAGCTGTCTCACACAAACTATTAGATTCAAAGCAATTTTCAAGTGATCGAATGTACAATACAAAACATTCCGAGTCTACATCAAATGACTGTCTCACACAAATCATGTAAGATATTACCAGGCGATTTTCACATGATCATCTTTTGACTTTCGTCAAGAATATAAGATGAACTTGGTTAAAGCGAAAGCTTACAAAAACATATTTCGAGAAATATGTAAGCGAGTTAAACTCAGCTCGAAATATCAAATGTGTATAATTGAAGTTTATATAGCTATACGACTTTTGTCTCAAATAGGAGATAGAGTAGATAGACTTTTGAGTGATAGATGAGTTCAAGTCTCCACATACCTTTTGTTGATGAAGTTCCACAAGCTCTCCTTAGTAGTTCTTCGTCTTCATTCGATGAACGCCGTGAAGTCTAATGCTCAACTACACTTTGTATCCTAATCCGAGACTTAGCTATAAGTAGACTAGGAATCAAGACTTATAGTTTTGGCAACTATACTTGACAACAAGCTTGAGATAGCAACGCTTGCGAGTTCGACCAAGCAGTGATCTAACAATCTCCCCCTTTGTCAATTTTAGTGACAAAACTATCAATACATATGGATTACAAAATAAATAAACTTTGTAGCTCTCAATCCAAATGCTTGGTTTCCTTGGTTCTTCAACATTACTGGAAATCTTCGTCACTTCCAAGTACTCCAGTGATTCTGAATGTGTTCAACTCAGCATCATAGTTGTTGAAGATCCGTAGCTATAACAATGAGAAAACAGTTGCTCTCAATCATTGTTATACAATCTCTTAGTTTTATTACACAACGTCAAAGTCCAATTGTATCACAACTTTGACAACAATACTATGGTGATATGTATCACTCCCTCTTAGTCAATACTTCATCTCACATGAAAACCACTCCCCCTTACATAATGATCCGTAAACCATATATATTTGTAGTGTGAACTACACATTAATTCTCCCCCTTTTTGTCAATAAAAATTGGCAAAGGTACGAAAACTAGTGGGATCCTAATGAAATTTCCATAGAGATACTTCATGACCAAAAGAGAACAACATATCAACTTTATTTAGATGCAATCATATAGCCGAAACTAAATGCATTCATCAAGGAGTTTATAATGATACAAGATAACCCCTATTATATTCCACAACCGCACTCCCCACAAAGATTTGGCAATTAAGCACAAGTTCAAATAAGAACTCTCCCCCATAAAATGTCATTCCCAAAAGAACAACAAGATCGACCTTACTTTCACAAGAAAAGAAGGATTTCTTTGGACAATAACAAATTACATGAAACATGAATTTGTATCAAAAATACTCAATTAAATTAACCACAGGAGAACCCATGATTAATTTAATCGGAAATGCTCACATAAGAGAACTTACGGAGCCACACAGTACTTACACAAAGATGTGGATCAGGGAAAGACCAATACTGCGGAATATTCAAAGATTCATTCTATTTTTCATCAATATTTGCATAAAGACGTGTAATAGACTTAATCTTTGTTGTCAAAAGTTCATTCAATCTTTTATCAGTATTTGCATAATGACATATGAAAGACTTAACTTTTGACATATATGGGACAATCATAGTTCACGGACGCAAACACACATATCCCATAACAAGTTGCAATATATAAAACTATAAAGATTAATACTGCAAAATCATCTTCCAAATAAACTTTAGAATTTAAATAAGGATCGGGATCCTGCAACAAAAGGGTTTGACAAACCCTTTTGACAAAACTGCTGGACCATTAGATGAAGACAATCCAAGGGCACAGATTTTTGATGACGTGGTAATGTAACTACTTTTTTGCTCCTTATATTCGGCTTAATAAGCCGAGCCAAATAAGATCTCCAAACTGAAAAGGAAAAAAAAAAGATCTGGCCTATATTTTCTCCTCGAAAAAAACAAGATCTTGCTTAAGATTTTGTTTTGCAGCTCCATCGTCTTTTAAGCTTGTTTTTCCGTTCTTGTTCATACTTAATATTCTGATCATGTGAAAACGATAGCTTCCGCAAGAAATAAGGTATGGTGGCATCTAATCATGATATACAATCCACTTTTTATATGAACCGAGGTACAGTTTTTTTTTACTAGAACTATGACGATCTCATACGCATTACCTCTGAATACTATTCTCCACTTATCAATGTTGGCGATCATTATTAGTCGATACTAGGACTCATCATACCAGTTCACTTGATGTTCCAGAATGCAAATCCGTAGTTATTATTAGAAATTTTTGTTATTTCATTTTAGGGTTTATTGAAACGTATAAAATACTTGTTGTGCGCTAACACTTTCTTTTTTCCATTTCAGGAGCGATGGATGAATTAGTCGATCATGATACTTTGACTCCAAATAAGAATTGCAATAATTTCGAAACACCATATGAAGGGATGCAATTTAATAGTTACGAAGAAGCTAGAGAATATTATACTGAATATGGACGGCGCAATGGTTTTACCGTGCGAGTTAGATCAACAAATAGAACTCGTAGAGGTGTGGAAGAAGTGACAACAGCTTACATGGTATGCTCGAGGGAGGGAAACAAAGTAAAAATTAGCAATATAGAAGGGGTGGACAAAAATAGTAGAAGTTGCAACACTATACAGTGTGGCTGCACAGCAAAGATGCAAATCCTTCTTAATGAAGAAAATAATATGTGAACGGTGATGTCATTTTCAGATGAACACAATCACAAGTTTGTTTCACCACGAAGAATGCGTATGCGGAACAATAAATGCATGCCAGAAGGAGTAAAGGATCTTGCAGAAAAGTTCAGTATAGAAAACCTTAAAGTCGGAAAAATTCCTGCAATCCTTGAGGGTCAAAATATTGGGTTTAACAAAAGAGATTGTTGGAATCATTTACGTAATGTTAGGCATAAAAACTTTGTGACGCCCAGTCTGTGATCGATTATTTACAAAGGAAACAAGGTGAGAATCCTCAATTCTTTTATAGAGTCCAAGTTGATGAACATGGTAGAGCTGTTAATTTTTTTTTGGTAGATGCGAGATCACATTTGTCATATGAACAATTCGGTGAGGTAGTTTTTTTCGACACTACGTATCGAACAAATAAATATTAGATGCCGTTCGCACCATTTACGGGGGTAAATCACCATTATCAAACTATCCAGTTTGGGTGTGCACTTTTACAGGATGAGACCGAACCTACATTTTTATGGTTGTTTAGTATCTTGCTTGAAGCTATGGGAGAAAAGCATCCTTTAGCCATCATAACTGATCAAGATTCTGCAATGGCTGTAGCTATAAAAAAGGTTTTTCCAAACACTCGCCACCGTTTATGCCTTTGGCACATAAAGAAAAAATTCCCAGAAAAACTGTCACACATATATTTCAAGAAGTCAAAGTTCAAGGGAGATATGAAAATATGTATTCATCATACTTATAAAGTACAAGAGTTTGAAGAAAGGTGGAAAAAGATGATCATGGAGTTTGGTTTAAGTGACAATGAATGGCTAACAGATTTATATGACATACGAGAATCCTGGGTACCTGTCTACCATAGAAATACATTTTATGCAAGTATGAATACAACAGGTCGCATTGAAGGTGTAAATGCCTTTTTCAAATCGTTTGTCTCGTCAAAAACCAATCTCAGGGAATTTGTTGTTCGCTATGACCAAGCGGTGAAATAAATTATTGATAAAGAAGATGATGAAGATCTTATATCAGAGCATACCAACCGGATTATTGACGAAAGAAATTTGATACTGAAGCACGGTGCTCAGATATACACTCGCAATATTTATAACAAGTTCCGCGAACAAGTATTAGAGACAATGCGTTTTAAGTCTGAAAAGATAGAAAGAGGGGATGATTTTAACACTCACTTAGTAACATCCAAAATTGGTTTTCCACAGAGGTTCACGGTAAAGATTAAGCCGGGTACGCATGAGGGATACTGCGAGTGTCAATATTTTGAATTTAAGGGACTACCTTGCAAACATGTTCTCAAAGTTCTGATAAAGCTGGAGGTAGATGAAATACCACTTCATTTCATTCTAAAAAGGTGGTTGAAAGGTGCCAATTCATTTAGGATAATGGATGAAACTACAGTATCTCAAAATTATGAGAATTCCGAAATATTTAGACTTAGCCATCTTTGTCGAAGATCAACTCAGTTGTCATGTTTGGCTTCAAAGTCAGATAAACTATATAAACTGGCAATTGGTTGCATTGAAAAGATTTTTGAGCAGATCGTGGATGAACATAATAAGTCAGCAGAAGATCATAAAATGACTCCAGCTTCAAGCTCTAAAATCCAATAAGCTACTGAAATTGAAATGATAGGTCAACCAATTGTCGGGGATCCACATATATCTCAAGTGAAAGGTAGACCTACAGATAAATCAAAAAGAAAAGTTAGTAGCACTGGAAGAATGTTAAGTTTTGTGGAAGCATCGTGTCCCAAGATGAGAAAATGCTCATTATGTGAGCAACCTGGGTATGACAAAAGAAAATGTCCAAAAAAGGTGGATAAAGAACAGTTGAAAATTGTTGAACCATGTAAGTATACACAATAAATACCCTCATTTTGGATACTGTTTTAAATAGTTTCAAAAATAATGTGTCAGAATGTTTAATGTTAACGTGCAGGTTCAATCAACGGGAATGCCACTTCACTTTAAGATAAGATTTTGGGATATATGCAGAGTTCAAGATTAAGGTATCCAAGTCTTGTTAGTGCATCTAATTTAGCTGAATCATTAATTTTCATTTCATTCTAGTTATGTTTAGCATGCAATTAAAACACAAGCACTACAGAGAATAAGTGAACAGACACAGAAAAAAAAACAAATAGACGACATGTCAGACAGATAATCAGATTAACTTGGCTTATTGTGTTTTGGCAATCGTGGAAATCACAATACAATTGTATTTTGTTGTTTCAGGGATTAATGGAAGTGTTTCTAAAGCTGCTATATGCATGTAGCGGTGCTTGGTGATCCAGCTGATTCATATCGAGTCTAAAGTTGAAGTTCATATTCTTCAAGAAAAGTGTCTTTTGTGTTGAGTTTTAAAGAAAATGTCTTAATAATGGCATCTATTAATACAATATTACTGTGTCCGTGTTTGCAGTTATATTATATGCACTTCATATGACTGTATCTATATTTGCAGCCGTTTTATATATATGAACTTCTGTACGGTTTTTGGTTTTTAATACTACTCACTATTTTCCTTCTTTCCTAAGTTCTATTCAACGTTTTTTTTTTTTTTTGAAATGCTCAAATCTCATATGTTTTGCTTGTGTACAAACATCAAGTTCGAGCTATAGCTTGAAAACAAAGCAAGCATAGTTATCAGTCCAAGGAATGCCGATCGTGACGCCGGCTGTTAAATGACATCGGTGTACAAAGGAAGAAAATCAATTATTTTGGATATCCTCCTGAAGTAATATGCTCCAAAACCACATCTATTCTCTGAGTCCATTTAAGTATTAATTTTTCACTGTGTTTCATATATGATCTTTCGTCCAAAATTGGTGGCACCTTCATTAGTATTATATTCATTATCACTGCCTTTCATATACACCAAATGAAGTTCACTGTTTTGTGATAATACCTTCATTACTGACCCCATTTGTGATAGTGTCGTCATTAACCCCATTTGAAAAAACAACCGACTACTCTTGAAAAGAAGTTTAATAAATGCTTCTTTTACTTTATTATTGTTTGGGGTAGCTATCGTTTCGCATATCAGAATGTTAAAGATGAATAACAAGGAAGAACAACCGAAGAAGACAATGGAGCTGCAAAAAGAATCATAAGCAAGATGCGAGGAGAGGAGAAAATATAGGCCAGATCTTTTTTTTTCCTTTTCTGTTTGGAGATTTTATTTGGCTCGGCTAATTAAGCCGAATAGAAGGAGCAAAAAAGTAGTTACATTACCACGTCATCAAAAATCTGTGCCCTTGGATTGTCTTCATCTAATGGTCCAGCAGTTTTGTCAAAAGGGTTTGTCAAGCCTTTTTGTTGCAGGATCCCGATCCTTTAAATAAATAAATCTAAAAACATTGCAAGATGAAAATCGTTGGAAATAGCTATTTGTACTCACAATAATGGCTATTCCAAACCCTAGTTATCCTTTTTAAAACACAAGAATAAATTCTCATAAGAAGTTTTCCGGACATTAAGGCCTCTAAAAAATTCTTTATCGCCCCCGAACTCCTTGTTGTCAACAACCATTGGAACATAAGGTTCATGAAGAAATGAGTCAATTCCAACAAACCTTCTAGACTAATGTCGAACCAGGGCCTTCTGAATTTCGAGAGTCCTCAAAACAATAGCCTTTATTTGCTGAATCTCCTTTCTTGTCTCAATCAACTCTTCAAGAACACTAAAAAACTTCTGAAGATTTGAAGGAACAACTCTTGGTTTCCTCACATTCCTTCTTTTTCTTTTCAAAGTTGATGGAACATGAGATTTATCTTTTTCCTTCGTGATTGATGGCTTAATGATGTAATTTCAACTTTGTTGTAGTAAAAAGGTTCGTTGAGACTTGTGAAAGCAATTGATTTTAGACTTATTTAAACTAAAAATAGAGAAAATTTAAATCCAAATTTGTTTTTTTTTAAGATTGAAAATAACCAAGACACTAGATTCCACTATTACACATGAATGAATGATGGTAAAAATTCCAAAACTCTAATTATCTTTAAAATCTCTTTTTCTTAATTCACAAATAATCAAGCATATTCTCAAACATTAATTGTATCCCTTAAGCATAGATTATCTAAACAAAGTATAACCTATCTAATTGAATCACAACTAATTAAGAAAATTATGCAAACAATTAAAATTCTGCAAAGCAGTGATTTGAGTGAATTATAAAATGCAAATTAGAGAAAAGTAAAATAATTACCAATTATTCATGCATCAATAGCTTCCTCCGTGCCTTGATTACGCGAGAATTAGCTCATCATCATCATGGAAACATGCTCAAAATTCATCTTTATTAATGCTCAAAAATGGTTCACAAATGATGAAATGGGAGAAAAATGATAAAAACCGGGTTTGTAACACTTATATTTGTTACAAACTCCACTGTTACAGGAAACGATAACAAATAACCGTCACAAGCACTGTTGAGGAACGACTGTCTTTGAGCGTCTTATGTTCTTCGTAAGTTCTTCACCAGCAGAAAAATTGTTTTTCCTGCAACTTGGATTTTCCGATTCTGTGATGCTCCAAACTGCTCCCAATTCTCCCTAAACTCTGTAAGCATCCCCAGAACCCTTTATATACTCGACAGGGGCTCAAAATCACTGTAATAAATCCGGAATCACTCTCATTAATGCTGCCAGCCACG